>JAOUQX010000041.1:16529076-16546300 GCA_028566295.1 Liobagrus marginatus | reverse complement strand
TGCCTGGTGCGGGGCTTGAACCCCCGACCCTCTGATCACTGACCCAGAGCCTTATACCATTGAGCCACCACCACCCATATTGAGCCACCACCACCCATATTGAGCCACCACCACCCATATTGAGCCACCACCACCTAATCTGCAGTTAGTCGCTCCTTGGTTAAGTTTTTGGACTTCTGATAGGAAGTTCATCTCCCAGCACGGCACTACTGGGCCCCTGAGCAAGGCCCTTAACCCTCAACTACTCAGTTGGACAAAAAAAAAACAAAAAAAAAACAGATAAATGTAAGTCGGTTTAGATAAAGGCGTCAGTCAAATGCCAGAAATGTAAATGTACTACAAAACCATTTACTCTACCACTACATCTAGGATGTCTACATCAAATACTCCCCACAACATCAGGCCCTTTATATGAACGTCTGCCCCTTGAAGCGTCGCAAACTTTCTCCACTTTACCACCTCAGAATCTTCAGTTATCGATAGCTAGAATAGTGTGAGAGCGCTATTCACAGGGACGAGGCTGACAGAGGTTTGACACCGTCTGTCTCAGTTTGAAGAGCGGTGTTTTAACACAAAGTGCACTTCACTGTGACCTGAACCGCTCCCGTTCCCCTGCACGACAATAATACGCTGCACTTTGCACATGAGAAAGACAGTGACAGGAAAAGTGTAGGATTAAGTACAGTATCTGAACGAGATAGGGACAGCAGGGTTGGTTGGGGGGTCGGTGGGTTATAACCGTTTTTAAAACACAAACCAATTTAAAACAGAACACTAAAGCCTTAATTGAAATAGGTGCATTTGTAGGTGCATTTATTTTTTAGCACGCTCAGCAGAACACGAAGGTTGCCATCCTGGCCGTGAGCGCCAGAAGGTTTGGGCAGGTAGAGAAAGAGACAAAAACAGATGAGAAAAAGAAAGATGGAGCATGACAGCAGGAATGGGAAACAAAGCACAGGATGAGGGCGCGAACGAGTGGAATCTGTTAGTGAGGACGTCTCCAGAGGGGATTAGGACCTGGAGACAGGTCGTGCCTCTAAGCACTGCAAAACAACACACACTCGATGCTGACTTGTGTACTCAGGTAAGCTGTGATCTCAGGACACAGACATTTTACTAGGCAAACATGTCGAGAGAGTGCTGCAGGCTCCAGCGTCCACCCCGGACACTGACATCCACCAAAAAAGAAACGGGAAAAAAATGAGAAAGAGCAAAAAGTCAAAGAGGACAAAGAGCAAGACCTGACCACAGGCAAGATGGTGCATTAGGGGGAAAAAGTAATCTTATTCAATGTATGCAAGTCTTCAACACTGAAAGCTCTTCTTACACACCAAACCATCCTGCCTCCAACATTACAATCTGTCATCTCCTGGTCTTTAACTAATCCCACTTTATTGGCACTTCTCAAGGCCCAGCATGCTGCTTTTGATTTCGTGCAAGCTCAGGAAAGAAAGCAAAACCAGGAAGTGTCTCAGCAATACAAACGCACCTCATTCGTTCCCTAATTTAAAGCATAGAAATGAAAAATAAACTAGTGTGTCGATATTCTTACGGAAAGCACAATATAAGCACAATCAGATTAAAAAAGTTACATGTAAACACGTCAATCGGATTAAATTGGCCCAATCCGACTTAAATATTGATTGCATTGTTAAGGGTGGTTTAAACATTTTCTAATCCGATCGAGAGGGCATGTAATGGCACACGGCTGTCGCCTTAGGCAAGTTGCCGAGCGCTAAGCAAAATTGGTCAGTAGAATAAACCACATTGTTACTAAATATAAAAAAAGACAATATAGTCAAGGCAAGACTAGATGTTCGTAAGTCACGTAATACCGTATAATAAAAGAAGCCGGTATAAACCGGTCAATTGGTCAAATCATAAAACGATGGAAAGCTTTTAATGCTCGTTACTACACGTAAAGCCCCAGAACAACAAAAGTGGTGAATCCCAATCTGCTTTTACATTATACTTCATTATGGACGATATAATGAAAGGAAGACGATTAGTAAACGCTGCAGATCATGGTCGGCTTCCCAGAAGAGGATTCGCGCGATGTGAGTACTTCTACGGAAGACGTGTATTGTAAATGATTTAAACCCTGTGTCATGTAAACATGCAGATCAACCCGATTAACTTTATTCAACGTATAATGTAAACACTGTGTTCGGATTCATCAAATCTGATTGATTTTAATCCGATTGAAAAAAAAGTGTCCATGTAAACGTACCTAGTGTTAATATTTGTTGTTGATGATTCCCCTATTGTGTTGCATTCCTCACATACAGCATACGGAGGTCGAGCTGTTTGCCGTCACCTTTTTCGCTGACATGCATTTCTCTTTGATTTGTTTGCAGTGTGATGGTGAGGCGCTGACGTCTCAGGAAGCCCTCTGGTCTGTTTACCATCCACTGGAACCTGCTAACTAGTCTGTACTCGTTACACGGTTAAGGTCCATGCCTGCAAAACTCTAACGTTGAACAATAATGCGTTGTCTATTTTTTTTTTATAAGTCTCTGTTGAAACATGTTTCTGAGCACAAGAGGTTTGTTATCTTGAGACTCCTTTAGACCCTGACCATACTGCCTTCATTTTTTTTTTCAGGACTCGGTAAGACTCTTCTATTCGGTTGTTTTTCATCCTTTCTTATGTATCCTTTCTCCTGCAGAGTATTACAACTTGCAAAAGCTATTGATGACTTGCATCAAGTCAGACAAAAATTGCACATCATAAAAAGAATTCATGGAAGGAAAAAACAAAAACAAAACACAGAAGTCAGCTAATAACAAGTACTGAAAGTATTACATAAGTTAAAATACTAAAATAATATGGCTAACGATTAATTTGCACTTTTTTTGGAAATTGGCCCAAAATCCAGGTAGTGGTAGCTCAATGGTTAAGATGTTAGACGGCTGACTGGAAGCTTGTGGGTTCAATTCCCAGCATCACCAAGCTGCTACTGCTGGACCCCTGAACAAGGACCTTAACCCTGAACTGCTCAGATAGATAAATAATATAAATGCTAGTTGCTATGGATAATAAGGGCATCTGCTAACTGCTGTAAAAGTCTGTTACAAGTCTCCAAATCCTACTAAAAATGGCAAAAGTTCCATTAAAAAAGCCTTTATGCTTTAACGTAAAGCCCAGTGTGTTTATTCTGTACATTTGACCAGCTTCTCGCCAGTTTTCCCTGATATTCATCAGGGACAGGGTTCGAGCTCTTGCAACACCAAGCACCCACTGTTGAGCCCTCGAGCAAGGCCCTTAACCCTCATCGCTTCAAGAGGACTGTATTATAGTTAACCCTGCACTGCGACTCCAGCTTTCCAATACCTGACGGATACACTTTTTTTTTTTTTTTTTTAGAAATGAAAAGCCGATATTGAAAACCTTAACAATACCCACAATAACGAGCGAATAGTAAGGCGGATTCGAATCCAAGCATGGACCTGTAAAACGTCTTTATATAATCACGTAAGTACACACGCTGTACTGAATAAATGGGTAATCACGAAATAAAATCAGCAATTATCCTTTTTTCTTTTGCTACTTTCACTCTTCTTTTTCTTTGGAGCCACTTGGAGGCGGTTTACACAGATGCATTGACGAACTATTCCTGCCATTTTTACAGATAAAGAAATAAAACGACAGTGTTTACCAAAGTCTTTAAAACGCTTTGTAGCTGAACAATGCTGCAGTGGACTCCGGTGCCAAACCACACTCCCTGCCTGCACTCCCCGCACCCTCACACCCCTCCATCCTCTCTACTCCCTCTTCTTCTTGAGTACTACAGCTCTTATAGCCCACAGCAGAGTTTTCTTGGCAGAAAGCAAAGAACTAAACATGCCTGTGCTTAGGTTCTATTAGACTAGTCTTCCTAATTCTGCCTTAAAGAGAACTGAAGTGAGTAATTAGTGCAGTGCAAAATACAAAATACACGTTTAAAAAAATTTTTTTTATCATGTTATTTTTACTCCATGTATCTTATCAGTTTGTAGGTTTGTAAGATCGCTCGGCCGCTGCTCCAAAAGTGGCCCTAGAATGGTTTAAACCATATACAATAATTAGGAGAAGGTTTGCTATCCTAGCAGGGACATTATGTTCACGTCATCTCGAAAATCCCATTACTTTAGCCAGTGAAGGTGAAAAAGGAAAAAAAACGAGAAATGCTCATATCAAAATTCTAATTATGATACAAACATCCTGAGAATGAATCGGTTTTTATTTACTATGGTCATAAATAATTCTTCAACGTGAAAAATGTGGCTGGTGGCTGAAAAGTGTACAACGGGACCAACTTGTGTAAGCAAACGGATAAAAGCAGCGTTTAATGTGTGATGCTCATTCAGCCATGCATTCATCCATCTTCAGTAAGTGTGCTAAACGTTTGTAGACACCTCACCAACAGACCCTTATGCGGTTCTTCTTTCAACTGTTGACACAAATGTGGACGCAAACAGTCTTTGGCCCAATCCAAATTTTACCCCTTCACTTACCCCTACCCCTTTGTTTCGAGCGTTCACATGAAGGGGTAGGAGCGTTTCAATTCCCTTTTGGCTGGAGGGGAAGTGTTAGGGCTAGGTAGCTAAATAGCTAAGTATGCTATTATTATTATATATATTTTTTTACATTACTTTAAACCAAGATGTCTTAACACAGCATGCATGACCATGCACTATAAAGACAGTTTGTTATGGTTGGAGTGCACTTGCTTGATTTCCTGGTGACAAAATACCTCATTTTCTTAAGTGACTGACAAACCAGATGGGTTTTGTTGCTTGAAGAGAATTTGAAATCCACAAAAGGTCCTTTTGCCACAGGGAAGCATGAAATGTTTACATTTTATGCCTTCAGAACTACCAAAAATACCTTGTTAATGGAAAAGTAGTTTCTTATAAAATCAGAAAAGTGTATTAGTATTCTGATGGAGGTGTTAAAAAAAAAGTCCTTCATAAGTTAAGCTGATTGTTTCCGAGTTCATTGCAGAGCATTAACGCATGAAGAAAGCTTCATCACGGCCCACCTATGAAGCAGGGGTGATAAGTAGCCCAGGTATGTGCGGGTCACCCCTCCATGAGGTCACACTCAGGGTGGTTTGCATGTTTGGGCCTCTCCGAAATAACTTTTCACTCAGTGAACCGGCAGCGCAGGTGGGGGTCGTCGTTTTAGTCCGACTCACAAGTTAAGCATCTCAAAGGGAAAGATACAAACACTCATCAAACAGCGAGGGCTAAACATATTCTTTAGGGTCGTGCTGTGTGCTAATCCTCTTGATCCTATCATGTCTAATATGCACGGGTAGTGCAGATGTAATTCTCTCAGTTTAAGGAGGAAGCTTACAATTAAAGGCAGCTTTAAAACCACTCTGAGGTTTTTATCCACTGAAAAGCCTCGTTACCTAAAACGGTTTACAGATTTTTAACCCTTTTTATAAGAAACTCAGCCTGACTTGTGGCCTAGCTTAAGATGAATACGAATAAAAATGTACAAAAAAACAAAACAAAAAAATCCGTATTTTAATAATGAAGTTTATATATTTGAGCCTGTTCGGAATAAAATGTGTGTATAAAACACTGGGTTACTGCTGCATGCACCTTGTACCAAATTCTGTAAAGACATACGGCCTTCAGTGACAATCCGAATGTACATAACACACATTTGCATAAAGAGGAGCTGAAAAGAATTCACAAGAAGGCCTGAGAATATTTTTTCCAAAACACACAGCTAAGCTAAATGTGGACGTCACAGTGTTTGGAAACACATCCATTAGGGTTATCTGCGATCGCTGGTACTGCCACAGGATTTGAGTGAGCCGTATTGTTGGTGGCAGGTCAGAATTTGCTCAACGCGTCTCACTTAGAATTAACAAAAGGCTCCAAAAGAAGACGAAAGATAAAATACATGGATAACAAAGACACAGATTGGGTTCTTGTGCAATCATGGACGTGTAATTAGGTACAGTTTAACCATGTATTAAACAAAGATACATAATATAAAAATACCATATTACCCATAAGCAGAAATGGATTTGCTTATACCTGGACAAAACATATGTGACTATCAGGTGAAAACTATAAAAAATACTGTATATTAAACATCCAGGAGACTTTTGTTTACCTTTATATATCTATTTAATATAGGCCTATTTATCATAATATTACAAACCCAGAAATGCTTAATTATCCAACAAGTCCCTTAAATAACCTTTCAAAAAACGATTTTATGGTTAAAATGATTTTAACCATTTTTATCCATGTGATCGATTAAGATCGGGCAGAGAGATCTATGACATGTTGTGAAAACACTTTTCCTTTTTTTTATTAATATATCAAGGCTTAAGGCTAGAATTTGGTTTGGTTGATTCTAGAATCTGGTTTGGTTGTGTTGGCTAAATACTTTACATAAATGAACAGATGTGCTTCAGAAGCCCGGTAGGTTTATGTTTAACAAACCTGAGTTACTAATCTGCTTCGTTCCCTTTTCATATGTTTCGGCTTTGCTAAAGTCAGGTTTTAATATACTTGGTTCTGTCAACTGAAATAACTCTCTGCGTCTGAGTCCTGGGTCCTAGTGTCTCTGGGGCTTTTGTCAAGGAACAGCTTGCTTCCAGCGTCCCATCTAGCCCAGCTCATAAGTCAACACATATGGAGTAAAATACCACATGCTATGATAGATCAGATCAAATGTGTAAACGAAATCTAACATGTGCAAACTGTGACCCTGAACCTCAGCCAACATATATAAATATAATTCAGAATAAAAAAAAAACTCTTACCATGGTCTTCAATGGAGAAATGGAAGATGTCACTAGTAGCGTTGTCTCCATTTCGAAGAACGTAGCATATATGCATGTCATCAATGTCAGCTAGAGGAGTAATGAGTAAAAAACATACGGTAAGTCTAGGTACATTTTCACCCGCCAATAAATGTGTGAATTTTGTTGTGTAAATAAATCTAAATACGAAACCAAAAAAGTCCTCCTATAATAAACCCATATTGCTTCATTTCTCATCCGGTTTATAATCCAGTTGTGAGTTTCATGGAGTTTTTACTTCATCTTATGCAAAATATGAGACTATAAAAATTGACATTGCTTTCAGAATGACGGGGTCTATAAAGCACAGCCAGGCACCAGCTGGTTCAAAAGCCTTTATCAATCTTTTTTACCTGCTTATGAGGGAAAAGTTTGGAGCCTGGGCATTCTTTAAAAAAAATAAAAATAACACGTTGCATTGAGAGCTCTGGACATCTTTAATATTTGATGGCAAAACTGTTTCCTCTAAAGAAAACTGTACTGAAGCTTATAAAATGTAGGCCTAGCATTTTCTAATACCCACAAGGAAACAGCAACTTTATTTATTGCGGCTTCCTAGTCGGGGAAAGATGCCCTTAAAATATTAAAAGAAAGCGCAGAGAGGAAAGAGATGTAGTGACTCAATTATCTAGTCTGGCTGTTTTGTTGGCAGAAACTCTTTGTTAGTCTGATTGGCATGACTGGGTCCTGGACTAAAGCTCATTATATCCTTTTCAGGGGTCATTTAATAACAAGATTTAATGAAATTCAGAAATTCAGCAAACGGTATTTTAAAATCTCTCAGGATCAGATAAGAATGATGTTATTTTTACACTCTTTGGTCAAAACTATAGAAAATTGATTTATTAATGATTCTTTTTCAGTAAAGGCCACGTGTAGCATTTCAAAATGCAAATAAGTTCAGCACTTTCGATTAAACTTGTTCCTACATACAAAGGGTTATATAAGGGAAGTTTCATATATGTATGATATATACACATTTGACATATGATCTCCTAGCAACATGGTCAATGGGATATAACATTCTGTAAAACCACTGGGCTTCACTTGTGTATTTATTGCTTAACCTTGGCACGACGATACATTTTAGCGATTGGGACATGAGAAAAATATGTTATAGGTGTAGTAAAATTAGTTTCTGTGTAAACACTATAGATTGTTCTGTGGGAAAATTCTACATTTAAAATTTTTAAATATCCAGCCCTTACGCCACCAGCAACCATTCCATGTTAATGTATATGTTTAAGTTGAAGTGGTAGCTTATTGGCTACAGTGTTAGACTGCTGATTGGAAGATCATGGGTTCAAATCCCAGGACCAGCAAGCTGCCACACCTGGGCCCCTGAACAAGGCTCTTAATGAGCCCCAGCTGTTCAGTAGGATACTATAAAAGATAAGTCGCTCTGCAAGAAATGCAAATGTAAATCCCCATTCTGATGTGTGATGTAAATGTTAACTGAAGCTCTTAGCATGTATCTGCATGATTTAAAGAACTGTAATGCTGTCACATGATTGATAGATTGGATAACCGTGTCAATGAGCAGATGTTCCTAATAAAGTGGCCGGTAAGTGTTCTTACAAAAAATGATTTAACACTGAATGGGGAAAAGAAAACTATGAGTAACTTACAATCTAAAAGAGTAAGGATGCAATTTGGAGAATCGACTTGGCTGATTCTTTTTGATATTGAATTATAAATAACTAAATATATTAAGATGTAAAACATATTTCAAAAAAGTGTATTAAGTGTCACATAATAAAGCTTAATATTGATGATCTGTTAGCCAAAGAAAGTGTATTTACTAATACAGTAATAAAAATAATTTTACCTTGAGTGAATGTAGTAATGGTGGCATTTCCCTTGCCCAGGTCGATGAGGTAGCCATGTTCTGCGCCGACTGTTAATCTAAAAGTTACAGCTCCATGTGGACTGTCTCTGTCCTGGGCTTTCAGCGTTTTACTGGTGATCACAAATCCTAGATGACCACTAGGCAGCATCTTCAAAGCAGTCCCACCCTTGTTGACGGAAATCTGCGGAATACCGTTGTCCACAGGAAGAACTGTGATTCGCATTACTTGGGGTTTCCGAGTCTCAAAAACCGTATCAGGAAATACATAAAAGTCTGAATGAGTTCCGTCTGTGACGGTAAAGGAAAAGCTGTCGAAAGCAGACTCGGTCCCATCATGCTTGTAGCTAATACTGTTCTCGTTGAGATCCTGCTTGGTGAAGGACGTGACTGGTCGGGTGTTGTTGTACAGCAGCTTTCCATGAATGGGCGCTTGGGTGATGGTAAATTTTAGAAATAGGTCGACTGTGTCGCGATCCTCTACGGTCAACTCGAACGGCGTGATTAGCTTGCTTTTCCCTTCATTAACGACCAAACCGTGAATCGTGACCACCGGCTTCTTGTTGTCCACATCCGTAATAGAAATACGGAAAGTGCGAAACACGGGGTTGTAACCGTCCGTCACTTCAAACTCAAAGCTGTCCATCTTAACCTCGTCATCAGAGGTGTGAATGTAGTAGATCTTGTTTCCGGCTAGCTGAAGCTGGGTAAAGGAGGTGATAGGCATACCTGGTGAATCAGTGCACTCTAGGTGACCTCTCACTGGAGCTCGAGTGATTGTGAAGACCAAGTGTTCATCTGGGCTGTTAAGATCGCTGGTGCTGAGCAAATCTGTGTTTAGGGTCACTCTACCTCCTTCTTTAAGAGAAACGCCTTTGCTAATAACATCAGGGAACACCATGTCTATTCCACCGACTGTTACGTAGAAATACCTGTCAATTAAGGGATTGATGCCATCCGTGACATCAAATTTGACCAGGTCACGTATACCTTCCTGTCCATTGTGAATGTATATAATCAAATTGTCATCGATGTCATTCTGTGTGAAATTCATTCCAATGGTTAAGTTTTGGAGTGTTCCAAATGGTGTTCTTTTTTGCAGAAATCCCTGATTGGGACCGTATCGGATAACATAAATCAGTGTGCTGTCCTTTGTATCCAGATCAGTGCCTTTTAAAACTTTGTTGGTGATTTCTTTGATCTCTCCTATCTCTATTTCAAGGCCATCGTTGATGGCCATCCTTGGTGTTTCATCATCCACTGGGATAACCATAATAATAACAGTCTTTTCCACAGTAAATTTGCCGTCTGTTAGAAGCAGTTGAAAACTGTCTTCTGTGGTTTCTGAATCGTCATGCTCGTAAACAATGCTGGAAGCCTCTCTTATCTGATCTAGAGTAAAGTTAGTCGCAGGAACTGTACCAGTCGTTAACTGATTTATTATGAAACCGTGTTTCGGAGGTTTAGTAACGATAAACGTCAGCTCGTCTGAGGGAATATCTGCATCAACACCATTCAGTATAGGAGTGTCAATTACAACATTCATGCCTTCCATCACCACAAACTCTCTCATATGGATCTCAGGCTTTTCATCATTAGATGGGATAATTACAATCGGAAAGAAGTGTCTCTCAGAAAAATTGATGCCATCTGAGCACCTGAAAGTGAACCTGTCCTCGACAGGCTCCACTCCTTTATGAATGCTTTGCACGTAATAAATGTGATTTTGCCTGATGTCTTTAAGGGTGAACGCACTGATAGCCGTTCCCGACCTGGATTTCTCCGACCCTGGAGCAGGGGAGATGTTTTCCAGGTATCCAGATGTAGGCTGAACGATGATAGTGCACAAAAGGTCATCGTTGGGAGTGTCGAGATCAGAGGCGCTGATGTGGGCTATTTGAATCATATTTTTCTCACCTTCGACTACACTGAACTGGTGGCCAACAAACACCTCAGGAGCTTGGCTGTCAATTGGGAGAATTGTCACATGTACTCGGACACCCTTGATTTTATTGCCGCCCACGGTCCACTCGTCAGACATGTCCGTCAGGGTCAAATTAAAGAAGTCCTCTTTTGTAGTCTGGCCAATCTCTCCACTTGTGTGTGCATACACGATTAATCCGCTGATTATATCGGCTTGGGTAAATCTGTTAGCTGGTATGCCGTTGACTAATATTTCACCAAAGCTTGGCGGATCCTCCACTATAAACATCAACCTCAGGTCATCGGTGTCTTCATCTCGTCCCTGAATGACATTAGCCGTGATTTCTGTAGCGCCGTTCTCCAAGACGTCAATGTAGGAGCCGATGGTACCTTCCGGAAGGCTTATGGTTGGAGTTTCATCATCAATAAGCTTGACGTTGATCTTAATGGTAATTGTGACAATGTGGATTCCATCGCTCACATCGAGTTGAAAGAAATCGTTTGTCGACTCATCTCCATTGTGAGTGTAGGAGATCCTGCCTTGAGAAATATCATCCAGATTAAATGAATCCCCTTTGGTCAGATGGGTGAACGTGTACTGTATCTGACCATGTAGAGGAGGTTGAATGAGCGTAAAGGAGATCTTTGTGTTGTCGGTGTCTGGGTCGGAGGTGTCAAGCTCGGCACGGGTGATTACATGCATGCCTCGCTCTAACACCGTGAACCCGGTGTTGGTAATCTGGGGTGGTTTGTTGTCAACAGGCTGCAAGAAAATAGTGAACGCTCCATCGACGCTGTTTCCTGCGGTGTCCTCAACTGTATAATGGAACTGCACTACACGCGGAGTTATACCCAGCTCCAGATCAGGTGGCTTGTATGCTATTTTATGGTGATTTATCTGTGCTTGAGTAAACTCTGTAATCTCTGAGTTTGGGTTTTCTGTCAGCACAATGGCTCCTAGAATAACAGGGCTGTTCTCATCCGTATCTCTGGGTGGCTGAGTGACGGTGTATTTTAAATCCCTGTCCTCAGAATCTAAATCGGTGTAACGTAAGAATTTTTTGCGGAAGAAAGTGAGCTGGTATTCGTGTACGGTCAGCCCCATGGTAGTGTCGGGGTAACGCTCAGGAGGGACGTCATCGATAGGGTGAATTTTGATCAGGAAAGAGTTTTGTCCGGACTGATTTGGCGGGTCGTTGTCATCCTGAACTCGGAAAACAAACTGATCCATGATGGTTTTGGTATTATGAGGTCCAAGATGCCGGTAAAACAGCTTTCCATCAGTAATATCTTGTTGAAGCCAGGCTGTAACTACTTTCTCATACATCTCATCCTCAGAATTGAACTTCCACGTCGACGGGTCTTCTGGGGCATCTAATTGACGAAGCAGGACCTCTCCTATAAGTGAGAATGGTGCCTCTATAATAAATTGAATCGTTGAATCCTCCGAGTCAATATCAGCTGCACTGAGCATTAAAGGTGAAATGGGCATCATCTGATTTTTGAACATCATCAAACCTGTGTTGGCATTGATAATCGGTGGTTCGTCATCAGTCGGCACTACGATTATAGGGTAAAGAAATTCCACTTCGTGTTTGCCGTCTGTCATGCGGAAAATAATATTGTCGCTATAGGTATCGCTGCCATCATGCTGGTAGATGACAGATCCGTGATCCAGATCTGCCACAGTGAAGAATTTACTCCTGGAGCCGATCACAGTGAGCTCCCCGTGTCTCAGTCCATCAATCACTGTCACTTTGACATCATGTAAATTGTCCTCATCGCTTATCTGCAGGTTTTGCAGGCTTGACAGTGACCTAGCCTGGCCCTCATAGAGCAGCTGCCCTGTATTTCGAGTCACCACAGGAGCCAGAGTGTTCATAGGCTTAACAACAATCATAAAAGCGAACGGATCTGAAACGGCTCCCTCTGTATCTACAACGACAAACTCGATTTGGAAAATTCTCTCGGTATCCGCGTCCTCAGACGGAGGCTTGTATGCTATTTTAAGATCCTTCAGATCTCCCTGATAGAAAGACGTAATGGGCAAATTCCTATCATCTGTACTGACAATATATCCCTCCTCGAACGACAAAGGAGAGGTAATGTTAAAGATTAAGTCATCAGGTGACGATTCAACATCCTCTGCAGCAAGCATGTCAGGGGTTATAGCAGTCATCACGAACTGGTCAACTTCCATCATCATCATGGAGATGAAGCTCGGTTTGGGCTGCGTGTTTTCCTCTCCTTCTTTAATACGCACCATAATTTGGAAAAACTCTTGCTTTATGACATTGTTTTCCTTGTCTTGCAACTCTACAAACATGGGGATGTAATCTCTGTTCGGAGAGCGCTGAGTGAAAGTATGTCGATAGCGAATGTTCAGCTTGAGAAATTCATCACAGTCTAACATTTTACCTAATTTACCTTCATCGACAAGCTTCCCATATCTGGGCAAAACACCTGTTCCGGCAAGAGCGCTAACTTTGCACTGGTACATGTTTCTATCATAAGTGAACTCTAGGATCTTCTTATCAATGGGGTTACTTGTTCCTAGAAGCTTTTCAACAGTCAGAGGCATGTTTTTAATCAGAATCTCCAGCTGGATGAAGATCACTTCAACCTCCATCATGAATGGAATGATCACAGTGTCCGTCTGTGTGTCATACCTTAACTGAAGTCTGACCCTGTCTTTAGCTGGACTCCGGGATCCGAAGTGGGAGTATTTTACATCACTGGGTCCAAACTCGCATGGGAACTTTTTCGGGCTCAGATGACCCGGATTTTGCGATAATGGATCGTTGTCCAAGACTGTGATGCTGCACTTGTCTCCAGGTCGGACCTGCAGAACTAAATCATTAATGGGGTCGATGAACACAGATCTGCCGAAGGGAACTCGGATTCCGCTGTTGGCCACCAGGATGGCGTCTTCTGAGAGCTCGGACCTGTGGCCGTAGGTCAGTCCCAGGCTGTCAAACCCGCGCGCGCATGAAACCTTCTGCAAACTCAATACCAAAAGAAACAGAGAGATAATAAAAAGCCATACAGTGGTCTCTGGTATGCTCTGAGCCATCGTGTAGTCCGAGCCAGAGTGGATGATAGATACAGAAGATCCACAAAAATCTACACACACTTGCGCGCGCGAAAAAGAGAGAGAGAGAGAGGAAAAAAAAGAAGAAGAGTTAAAGTGAAACGGCGCGGTGTTGGAAAGAGCGCTCCCACGCACCCGCGTTAAAGCGCACCATTCTCTACAGTGCCTTCTGCACTCCCCGATAAACTTCATGCCTAAAGAAGTGGAGTGACCAAGCCACGCCTTTCTTCCATCCTATTGGCGAACTTTTACGGTGGAATGCGCGAGCTGACTTCTGATTGGACGCCACGACACTCATTGCTATAAAGGGGCGGGATACAAAAACGGCGCTGCTCTCTGAGAGTATTTTCATGTTTCCTTCCGAAAAAACATCTTTTAAATAAAACAATTTTCAGATTAACAGTTTGACGTAAATGTAATGTTTTTTTAAAGCGTTAAACAACAATAATAGCAACAACAAGAAACAAAATAATCCATATTCGTATTATTATTATTATAATAATTATTATTAAAGGTTTCATGAAGCATAAGGTTACATAAATATAAGTGATTTACTTATAACTTAAAGGAACAATTAAATTAAACAAATTCCTAATCAGTATTCGAATATTATAAATATCAAGTATAATATTGATATTTCATACACATTGAATACCTTATTAAGTCCTATATTTATTTGTGCTATTTATATATTGGTTTGTTTTAAATGTATTTATTCATATGTTCTATTTAAAATATTATGGTATAATATTAAGAAAATAAAAGTAATACATAGAATATATAGTAATTTTCTTTTTTGTAGTGCAATTGTTGAATTGACTTACTGCTCATGGTTGAAGCTCCCTCTAGTGGCAGTGGGTGAAATATTCCAGGCTCAATCAAATATTTAAGCCATTTAATTTTTAAGTCTCTACACACTGCATTGTTAAGAATGCCATATACTTAGTTATATAATCAAAAATAATTGAGTGAGTGTGTAAATGTAAGTGAGCAAGTGACCAACTGCTAGTATGAGTGAGTGAGTGAGTGAGTGAGTGAGTGAGTGAGTGAGTGAGTAAATAAGGAAGTCTATGAGAGAATGACTGTGGCTGCTTGACTGAGTGAGTGAGTGAATGAATGAGTGCTTTATTAAGTAATAAATGAGTGACTCCTCAAGGTTACTAAATATAAATATACCAGTATAAAACATTTATCTACTTTACGCAGTCTAACTTCATATAATCTAACTTTCTATTAATCCTGTTCATAACTATTCTCTGTAATATATAATGCCCTAGTGTATTCTCTAGTCATTCCATTAACATTTACAGTTAGTGCAAAGTACATTTATATCATGGAGCAGTTTAGGGTTAAGGGCCGTGCTCAGGATCCCAGCACTGGCCACTTGGTGGTGCTGGGAATCGAACCCAGGATCAACTGTCCAACACCTTAATCACTGAGCTACCACTTCCCCCAATACATCTGATCCAATATATCAGGAGTCTATACAGCACTCGGCACACTGGATGGTTTTTACTGCGTGATAGCCATACGATGAGTGACAGCACTGTTGACAGTCTGTGGAATGTCAAGCGAACTTCATGAATAAATCATAAAGCCTCTGTTTGGTCTAAACCTGTTTATTATGAGAGAATCCTATTTATATATTTGCCATGCAAGCACTGTGCTTTATGTGTGATAAAATGCCCATAATTCCTGCTGTCACACGTAATGAAGTGTGACAGTGATCGGTTACGTAGTTTTATCATGTCAGGAAACGCTGCCATATTGCTGGAGAAGTGGTAGCTCAGTGGTTAGGGTGTTGGACTGCTCATCCGAAGACTGGAGTTCACTGCCCGGCTACCACTGCAGGCCCCCTGAGTAAGGCCCTTGATTGTAAGGCACTCTGGATAAGAGCGTCTGCCAAAATGCTGTACATATTGCAATAAACTGTACACACATGTAATATTGCTGGTGATTTAGATCTTTGGTTTTCAGTATTCCTTTTTAGAATGTGCTTTGCATACAATGATGAACTATTAAGAGCAATAAAGAAAATGACACTGCAGATATCCTTTCTCATTTATTTCCCGTTTCGCCGTGCACGGAGAAGACTAAAATGACAAACTATAAAGATAAAATGTGGGCTGATAGTTCAGTTCAAGTTCAAGTTTACAGTACAACATATAGTGAAAGATAGAGTACGGAATCCTGTTTTAGGGATCGGATCGGGAATGGTCTGGGAATCCAACCCAGGATCCAATGCCGGGATCCTCCTACTAGACCAGCTGTTGTAATATTCTGTTATTACTGTTACTGTACAACTTTCTATATTGTTGTTCAACAGTGAAAAATATTCCTGACCCTAAGATTTTAGTATGCAGCGATGTTTCATCGATCATCAGGAATTGTGTGCAGTCAGCAGTCCGGTAGCACTCGGCGTGAGTAGATTACGAGTGGATTAGCAGTGGGTGAGTTATGACCCTCTTGTGCACTCTTCCGATATATCAACATTTCCCTTCAAGACACGGCTCTCTAATCTAATCTCTACAGCAAGGATTATGTATCAGTTCGGTTCCTGCAACATGCTAACGCCTTTGCACTCCTCTTAGCCTGAGAAACTGTTTTTTAATTTGCCAACGAGTTGAAAGTAATCATTATTGGATGCCCCAGATGTTTGGCTGCAGATTACAGTAAGGCGCTCGTATAAGCCGTGCTTGATGAAAGGGTAAAATGGTACAACACCTGCCGTTTCAAACAAGACATGGCAATGAAATGTTTCCGAAATGACCATCATCAAGCTACAGCCAGAAGTCCGAACCCCCAGTCATTCTGCGTGTTTCTTAACCAAGCAGATGTTTCGAAAAGCTGGAGCAGATGTTCTGTAAGGATCAAAAACGTTGTCTTAGTTCTGTACTTTTTACTTTACTAGACTTTGTTAATAAATATAGCACACATCCTCCTGGAAGAGATCAGTAGCTTACGTTCTTTTCTTTCCCATTTTCCGTTTTAACTAGTGGATCATCAGAATAGACGGCAGCCCCGAGGTACAGTGTGGAAAGCAATCTTTTAAACCTGTAGCCCATTTATCTTGTTGAAGCTTAATACTACAGTAATGGGGAAAATCGTGTGACTTATCTGCTGATATCAAATACCTCCGGCCCTGTGATTAGCTTTCATCAGTTACTGAACAGAGGTCCATCAATTAAAGTGTGAATCAGGGAATTTCACATTACAGTACATAATACTACAAATCAAGCATTACCCATCATGCTCCATTTACCATCCTTCATCTGTTTGCACCATCTACATAAGCATAGAATGTAACATGATCTTAGACTTTATCTGATTTGAATAAAAGTTTAATCATCTACAAACCATCCTGTTTGGAAATCATTATCAAGAGTCAGATGACAGTTAACAAAGCAGACACTTTGTAGTAGGATACAAAATAAAGTACAGGCCAAAATAATATAACATTCATTCATTCATCTATCCATTATCTAGTGTTTATCCTGTTCAGGGTCGTGGGGGCGCTGGAGTCTATCCCAGTTAACTTAGTGTGTGAGTT
>JAOUQX010000041.1:16401888-16412177 GCA_028566295.1 Liobagrus marginatus | reverse complement strand
TAGTAGTGGTAGTGCTAGTAGTAGTAATAGTAGTCGTAGTAGTAATGGTGGTAATAGCAGTGGTAGTAGTAGTAGTAGTAGTAGTGGTAGTGGTAGTGGTAGTGGTAGTAGTAGTAATAGTAGTCGTAGTAGTAGTCGTAGTAGTAATGGTGGTAATAGTAGTAATGGTGGTAATAGTAGTGGTAGTAGTAGTAGTAGTAGTAGTAGTAGCAGTGGTAGTGGTAGTAGTAGTAATAGTAGTCGTAGTAGTAATGGTGGTAATAGTAGTGGTAGTAGTAGTAGTAGCAGTAGTAGCAGTGGTAGTGGTAGTAGTAGTAATAGTAGTCGTAGTAGTAATGGTGGTAATGGTAGTGGTAGTAGTAGTATTAATAGTTGTAGTAAATCAGTAAATCAGATCTTACTATCCTGACTAGCCAATGGAGGGTGGAGGCTGCAGATGAGTAGTGGGTAGAGTAGTGGCAGGATGGCGCTTCATCATCCCACGCTTCATAACGCTCAGCATAAAACACAGCACGTTTTGGGTTCAGCGCTCCGACTGCCTGCAAAAAAAAAGAACAAACCAAAGTCATATTAATCATATGATAGTACTTACTTAATAGTGCTATGTATCTTCATAATGGAAATAATAGTGTAATAAACATTACACGATATTTGAAGATTTGCAGTATATAAAATGTGTATTATATGCATTGGTATGATAACATGAAAAACAATATATAACTAGTTCATATTTAATATGTGTCAATAGTCAATAATAATAATAATAATAATAATAATATAAGTGATTTGCACAGTGACAGAGTGTTTAACACTCCTGCCTCATAGCAAGAAGGTCATGGGTTCGAATCCCACCCAGGGTATTTCTGTGTGGAGTTTGTATGTTCTCCCCGTGCTTGCGTGGGTTTTCCCTGGGTACTCCGGTTTCCTCCCACCTCCAAACACATGTGATTGGGCATAGGTGAATTAGCATAGCTGGGATAGACTCCAGCGCCCCCACGACCCTGAACAGGATAAGCGCTAGATAATGGATGAATGAATAATAACAAGTGTCTCGATTTTATTTTTTTATTGCTTGTTGTCCAGCTAAAACGTCCTCCAAACATCCTGCCAACATCCGTCCTGCTCCAGGTTTGACCTTTAAAACGTACTTTTGACATTAAACCCGAACAGCCTTACACTGATAAACTGTCTTTTTCTAGCTGAAGAGACGTAAAAACATTGGCGAAAAAAAAAAGCTGATGGGAACATTTCATCTGCCATAATGCTGTGCCAGGCCAGATAGAGTGCACGAGAAAGAAATCGGTGCGTGTGTGTGTGTGTGTGTGTGTGTGTGTGTGTGTGCGTGTGACTGAGCAGTATAGTCCTGAATGTTTGATGAGCGAGACGTTGCAGAGCTCCATTAGCTGCTGTGCTGGATACGGCGCTGTGCTCTATCTGTCACACCCTATTACACTGTCCGTCCTCAAACCTCAAATATTATCTGAGGATATGGTTTATGTACGTCACGCAAACCTGACATTTGGACGGAAGCTTTAAACGTGCTTTGTGCCAGAAACAACATGCATTCGTACATAAACATCTGCGTGTTTTTGTCACAATCCGAAAGGCTCCGGTTTAAGGTCGCAGATAATCTGGCATGTCTTAACCTCGTCTGACCCATGGACATCCTCGCATACAAACGTACACACACACACTGGCGCTGGCGCTGGCCTTCGTCTGCAGTTAAGCCCCTTTACACACTTCTGCACAATGTCCAGAGTAAACATCCCCAGTGGCATTTATACAGCTGAGCTGGGTATGGACACAGATGGTGATAAACCTGTCCTTAAACAACAGTTCACAGCCGTAAGAAAAGCATCCAGTAAATATAATTCATTTCAGAATCTCAGCATTAGAATGCACCGTGACGTGTGTTTCTTGGAATCGAAACGCTTTTTATTATCAACGTAATGACCTGCGAGCTCTTAACCTTCAGCCTGGTATTCATTCAATTGGCAGTCGAGCAGGAAAGCCAATAGCTTTAAATGTCATGAGGGTTTTTCCTTCGTCTAGCTTCCACAACTCCGGATCCGTACATACATCAGTTTGCTTAATTTGACCTGATTTTGGCTCCGTAGACAAGCCCAATTAAACACCGGTCAAAAAAATGTATCATATTAAAACAGCCAGGTTTATTTTTGGTGTTTGGCTCGGTGCTGTGACTCTAAAACTGTTTCTGTAAAAAAATTAACTTTATTACAACAACTCTATGAGTCTGTGAACATATAAAAGCCCTTTAGTATCAGAATCGCTAATTAATATGCAATATACGTCATGATCGCTGATACTAATCTATACTGGAGAGTTAACACGTTTAGCAAACAGTACGATGCAAGAGGCGGAGCTTTCTGCCATACTTGATTGACAAGTAACTGAAGATGGTAATTGGTAATATTATTGGTAATAAAATGGTAATAATTGTAACACCATTGACTACTTACCTTGTTTTAGATCAGGGGTTCTCAAACTTTTGCAACTCATGACCCATCAATGAGTGTTTAAAGTTTAAAAACATTCTGAGGACCAACTTTCCAAATATGATCGTATGAACACAGAATTATATATACATATATACATATATGTGCTTATATACATATAAGTACAATGATACCGTTTACTCTGCTGTTAATCTGTTTAAACTGTTTAAAAATTAAATCAAATTTGATTTGAGGGTAGTCTACGACTGCCTATACGGCCCACCAGTTGGCACGCCTAGTCCCACTAGAGGGCTACGGACCACCAGTTGATATTCATTGCGTATTTCCATTTTTCATCAGTTTAACTCGCTGGTGCAACATGATGCAGAATTCATCAATGCGGAATTACATTTCAATTTTACATTTACGGTTCTTACTAGGACCTCCCCAGAAAACAAGAACCATCACACACCGAGAACCTCTCAAGGAACGTCCAGTTAAAATTTATTGCATAAACGAAGTTTGGTAAGTGAACGTGATGCCCTTTTAATGGTTGGCGTTAAATGGTGGGCTAGCGCTAATATTAAGATGTTGGTCTGCTCATCAGATGATTGTCTATTCATCCTGGGACCACCAAACCGCCAGTGTTAAGCAGTCCTGGAGCGAGGCCCTTCACCCTTAAATACTCAACCGTTAATGCAAAATTTAAATGTAAAGCTGTGTCTCAAATCGCATACTATCACCTTACATAGATGTATTTACTAACCCAGAAAAATGTTTTGAAGTGTCAGCGTTACCTTACAGACACCAGTCCACTTATTTATATTATAGTTTTTTGGAGGTTAGGAGAAACCAGAGGACTTGGAGGAAATCCACACGGGCAAGGAAGAACATGAGAAACGCCATACAAACAGAAACCCAAGCAAATAATCGAACCCTGGAGCCGAGAGGCCGCAATGTTAACCGCTATACCATACCGTCACCTCCTGCCATGTCCTACATGTATATATAAAATGTAAATATAAGCCGATCTTAAAGATGGAGAAGATTAGTACATGTAGTTGATGCGCAACATGAGAGGGCTGTTTTGTTCCAATACTAACCATTTTACTGGGGAATTGGGTTTATAATTGGTGTTAAAATCAGAAATGGTTTCAATTATGTTTAAAAAAACAACTTTTTTTTAGTAGTTTGATACACAGGTAAAATTCCAGGTTCTAGGTAACGTCTTGATTCAGGGCTCAGCTCGTCCCATCATTGGCTTTGACAGAGTGGGTGCTCTTCCCTGACTACAGGAACTTTAAAACAGAGGAAACGTTTCCTTACGATTGGGTTCATCTGTTTTAGTGGGATATAGAAAAAAGAATATAATATATGATAATAATATTATTATAAAATATAGAGTATTTGCGGTCAATAAAATCACTCTCACGGCCAAGATGAGATGCTGACCTTAAAAGACTAAATCATGGAAAACATAAGGATTGATGCGGATGAGAGATGACGTTTACATTACTGTACATCTCTAACCTTCCTTAAAAAAATTGGCAAGCAAAACCTTCCACGGTAGCATGTGCAGAGAAGCTGTTAAACGAACGTTCCTCAAGGGCTTGTTGGTTAATTAAGTGTTCCTAAAAGAATGTCCTTTAGGAACCTTCTCTAACACATGGAAATATAATGACGGATTCCTAAAGGAGTTTGGTCTGATAAGGAAATTCTTTTGTTTGGCGGAACTTTTAATAACGCCAAACTAAAGGACTCTGTAGAGTTTTAGAGTTTACTTTTTTCTTCTGGAAGCAAAATGAAAGTAAGGCATCATTTAGAAAACAAAGCCTAACCAGGAGCTGCCACAATGCAGCTATATAATTTACTTCCTCGGGAGTACGACAGTGTAGCCGTTGTGAATACTCCATTAAAAAAATCCTTTAGAGCAGGACAAATAGCCTCCCAAGGCTTTTCAGTCACCTGTGCTAGCACCAGCTGAACCCAGGCAGTCAATATTAATACAGTCAATGTCAAAGAGTGTGAGAAAGCAAGTCCTGAGAGAAAATCGATAGTCCTCTGGCTTTCTTGAGTAGCGACGTGTAGCTGCAGTGTTCACGGATTAGCATGGAGCATTAGCCACTGCGAAACAATAAGTGGCCAGGAACCTAATGGAAAGGAAAGCTGTAAGGACACTCCTGGCGCGAGTGACATCACCCGTGGAATGAATCCAGCTTGATTAAAAAGGATGCGAATGCAAAATGAAGAAAGTTCTGAGACCCCAAATGGTGAAACAACAAACTCATAAAAATGCTTTAATTAACATGGAAAAAGTTTATATACGGCTGTTCTGTTACTCCCACCTTCACATCCTCCTCTTTCGGTCCTCTCTTCTACCCTTTTCCTCCATTTTTAATGACCATCCTTACTAGAGTTAGCACAACTGGCCTGGACCATGGAGGAGTTTATGGAGATCTGCGCAGATTAATGGGCTGATAATGAGCTGCCATGTGATGGCCAGAACCGAGCCTGATAGGGCAGGCAGCCACAGGAAGTCTCACACTCTGTAAAAAGTTTGCATGGTGGAACCAGTCAAAAGCGCAAGATGAGTCCAGATCATTGGGAATGTAAAATCCACTTAGCCGAGAAAATATTGTTTGGCATGAAAGAGAGGGCATGTCGAGTTCAGCTAAGCTGTTGGAGGAGTGAAGACCACGTGGAGCAAAGAGGTTAAACATGTTTTTCTGTAGAAGTGATGTGGGCGGACGTTGGAGGGATTTCATTAAAGGAATGGTTTGGCCAAAACAGTTCATTTGCACAATTTTCCGCTGATTTAAAATTTATCGGTTGGCCAAGATATGATTAGGAACCGAAGTCTTCAGAGTTGCACTGAAGCCAAGATGTATTACAAAATACAGAATGAGAAATCATTTATTTTTACTTTTTGTTAGCCGGTAGTTCAAAGAAATACTTCAATAATAAAATTTCTCCATCATTTTTACCAAAAATATATATATTAATATTTTTCTGTCAACATATTTTTTTGTTAGCATGATTAATCATAACAAACAACACTTTCTTAACATCTTTAACCAGACTGGATTATATATATATTTTTTTTAATGTCTGGCTTATGCAACATTTTTAATCAGGTCAATCAGTAGGAACAAATAATTCACTTTTTCGTCACAATCGATCTCAAATGGATTTTAGTGTAAAACAGCCCAAAACTATTTTTATGAAAATACTCTCCTCATTAGACGCAATGAAAACAGAAACACTTATGAACATTACCATCCATCCATCCATCCATTTATCCATTATCTAGCGTTTATCCTGTGCAGGGTCTAGGGGGCGCTGGAGTCTATCCCAGATAACTTAGTGTTAGTTAGGGCGGGGTACATCCTGTACAATCAGCAGTTAATCACAGCACTAACACTTAGAGACAGATAACCATTCACACACACATTCACTCCTATGGACAATTTAGAGTAGCTAATTCACCTATGTACAATCACATGTGTTTGGAGGCGGGAGAAAACCCGGAGTACCCGGGGAAAACCCGTGTAAGCCTCCCATGGCCTGCTGGGAGGCAGGAGTGCTATCCACTTTGCCACCATGCCGCCCTAATGAACATTAAACCTTAGCTTGAATTTCTGATTTGCAACATTAGCTTGCTCTAAAAACATTTGCTTTGACTAAGTAACATCATTTACACACTAAATCTCAATTATTTTGCATTCTAAACTGAAAATGTTGCAACAGCATATTTGATCCAGTCATAAGTAACCCTTCTACCAAAGCCTGATGTTTGAGTCTGAGAGTTGATACCAAGAGTTGGGTCTCTTAGTTCAGTGAAGGCATAGCGTAAGTAGATAAACAATAACAAATACATCAATCCAAAAAAAACGTAACAAAATTTTTTTCGGACATTCGCCCGTAACTCTATAAGAAATGTTGTTACTGGGATTTAAACTCATAACCTTCTGATCAGAAGCTCCACAACCCACCAATCTAAAATATACGCACCCTTATAAGTAACATCCAATGCCTGTGTATTTGTTTCTACACAGATCTAATGTCAGAGCTGCTGTTCTAGAAAATAAAAATTTGAATGAATACAAGTTGAAATGATTGTAAAATCTGAATTGAAATATGTAATGAATATAATAAACACTATCGCTTATATAAAGGCAAAGTTAATAGAACTTAATTTACATACTAAGTGCATCCTTTATGATTCTCATTTTTGCTCTTTTCGTAAACTAAACCTGAGCATCGTTAGCAGTTACAAACACAGATCCATCTCCTACCTTTGATTATACCTGAATCAGGCCGTTTGATAGAAAACCGATTATCATTTATCTTTTGTCCCCAAAGACCTCATTAGGCCAAAAGATATTTGAATGCTAACGATACATTAGCCGTAGTGTGATAATACAATCTCAATAACCTCATTATCAGACGATTAAAAATCCATTTGCAGTGTGGCAGCTTTAAGATTTAAAGGCTCAGAAAGAATGTCTGGGTTTTTCTTAATCCCTTAAATGACTTCATCTCAGGGAAAAAAGATTGACCCGACCTGGTGTCTCATAAAATCTATTACATAAATAATAATCCCAGCTCGCAATTTTATTGAGATGTTACTGATGTGTATGTATATATATATATAATAATTTTTTTTCTTTTTTTGCATGGTGAAGTGCAGACCAGCGTGAAATAACAAGCAGGAGTGAAAGAGTTTTTACTGAAATATCTTTTGATCACATTGTAACGTACGGAGCACAGAGTCCATTTCCTACAAAGCACAAAGTACACACCGAAAAAACTAGAATGAGTAAAATTTAATTCAAAAACTTGCCATGTTCGAACAACAAGAGCTGAGTAAACCAGAAGAAAGCGCTAACTCGCCGCTAGCTTTTTAACATTATAGCAAATTTCTGCTAATTATTGTATTGCAACAAAGCAAGAACCAAGCTAGCTTTTTAAACGTGCCTTATACTGATTATATTGTTTGTACTAAATTGTACATAGGAGTGAATGCTTGGTATGATAACTTGGTTTGATAACTTGGTTTGATAAATTGGTATGATAGCTTGGTATGCTAGCTTGGTATGATAGCTTGGTATGCTAGCTTGGTTTGATAGCTTGGTATGATAGCTTGGTATGCTAGCTTGGTATGATAACTTGGTATGATAACTTGGTATGATAGCTTGGTATGATAACTTGGTATGATAGCTTGGTATGATAACTTGGTATGATAGCTTGGTATGATAACTTGGTATGATAGCTTGGTATGATAGCTTGGTCTGTCTTACGAAAACATGCAACACCACTTAAAAAGGAACGTATGACGTAGAATGAACATGTTGCATCAATTATGTCTGAAAGTTCACAGAACAAGCAGGAAGTCCTTCCTGAAATAAACCGCTGCGCTTACCCAAACTTGTTAGCTAGCTCCTCGTATGACAAACCCATGCCTCATAGACTCTGGTTATTTCAAGTATTTCATGAATCAGGCAACTAATGAAATCTCCTGAGACACCACTCAGCAAAAATCCAGCCAAACTCCCTTTCGTTTCTGACTAATCGTGTAGCTCGTGTACCTCATTACCGTAAAAAAAAACCCAACGCTATCTTCAAACCCAATCAGCATCCGTTGCTGAGGCTCCAGATTGAAGCAGAGCGGCTTTGGAGATTAGAGCACAGGAGAGTGCATTTAGCCTGTAATATCTGCTCTGCTTCTCCCTGGAGACAAGCATTCTGCATTTCATATTTCAGAGGAAATTATATTAGGGCTCAGCGCGATGGCGGCGTCTGTCAGGAGAAGCAGCGCTTGTTTTCTCTAGCCTCGTCAGCCGGCGAGATCAATGGACGGCTTCAGTCGGATCTAATCAAGATCCAAGAGTCAAAACAAAGCAGAGGCTTCTCTAAAACATCGGACACGATGAGAAAAGCGTTTGGGTGCACATTTAGGATAGGTTATTATTTCTAGTTTGCCTTCGTTGTGAGCTGGTCATGTAAGAGAAATCGACCACACAACTGTTGAGGTCCTTCATTCTGATTGGTCAGAAGGTGTTGATTAAACGTCGAGTTTTTATATATGAGTCGAAATTTAAACAGAGCCACGACTCAAGGACAGGAAACACCTATAGGATACACTAAGGGCTAAGAGAAAAAAAACAGGTTCTTATATTTTTTTTTATTTGTAAATGTAATTTATTTAAATAATAATAATAATTATAATTATTATTATTATTATTGATTTATATTTATTGATTGCCATTTATGTATTTATATTTATGTATTTTAATGTATTATATTTATTTATATTTATGTATTCTATTTATTTACTTCTATTTATAGATTTATTTATATTAATTTATTGATATTTATTCACTTAAAGCTCGCTGATATGGAGAAATGTACTGCATAGCGTGTGTCGCTAACGTGTATAGCTTGTTAATTATGACTAAAGTAGTTTTAAAGTATGACACGTTTCTAGCAAATTGCTTTAGCATACCGTATTAACTTACAATAAAGAGATTTGAAATATTAAACTATAGTAAATATTTGAGCTTTTTTGGGTTGTAATAATAAAAGTCGCTTGATTTGAATGACCCAGTTAATTAATTATGTGTGCTGTTCCTCCTCCACTTTCCTCTTATTCACACGTTTGGGAGACGTTCAGAATCAGACAAGTTATCTCGTTTCCTGTCGAAGGCGTCGAAAAGAAGTCGAATAGCACGCGTCGGAGAGGCGTGGCGCAACACGAACGTCCGATTGGCGAGCATTAGCGTGCGCTAATTAGTTAATAGCTGTGAGCCGAGCGTTTTCTCTTCTCCATCACTTCAGAAAAGAAATTGTTATTCGATTGTAATAAATGATGTCTAGCACCCGGGCGCTGCTGTCATGCAGAAACGAGCAAGCCTTCGCCTGGAGCCCATAAACAACCGGACCGGGCCTCTGAGGCACTCTGCTACCCTGCAGGTGTGTATTGTAGGTGTGGTAGCAGGGAATTATAGCACGCTTCAGTGGCACGGAGATGCTCATCACGCAGGCCCTGAGGGAAATTTCAGCTGGATGACTGGCAGCTGTTTCCTGCTGGGCGAGTTACGGAGTCTCACGCCGAGCATTCTGGGAGAATGGCACGTGAAGGGTTTTGAACGACAGAACATTAGGGTGAGCTCGCATTCTCAGGGCAGGGATTTACATAACGCAGCATCAGCATTCATTAAAATCCTGTCTGGAATACACGTGATGATGGAAGCAATACGAAAGTGACCAGTATGGGTCATTAATAAATAATTAATAAATATGTGACCGATATAATGGTCATATCATCAGGCAACTAATGAAATCTCCTGAGATACCACTCTCACACATCTGCACAGGACTCTCTCTTGGACTTTATTTTTGCACACCCATATGCACAAATTGCACAGAATGTATATGTACACTGTACATATTATATTATTGTACATATATATTGCATATAGATGTACATTTGTAATTACTGTACTTATTATAGATATTATTTACAGGCAACCAACCCCCCTGTACACTTTCTCTCATTACAGTGAAGAGAAATAAGATTTTATAAAAATAAAATAAAATAAAAATATTACAATAAACAAACAAACACATTATATACATGTAATATACGAATAACAAAACAATGAAAGCGTGGAAGGAACAAACAGGGCTGGGTGTATGCATGAGGGTGTGTAAGGGTGTGTGTGTGGGTGTATGCGTGTGGGTGTGTGCGTGTTATTGATTGTCCCTCAGTCTGTGGCAGGCAGAGACGTACTGTCCTGCTAGTGTGCAGCTCTCCTTTCTTTCCCCCAGTAG
>JAOUQX010000041.1:16358537-16372476 GCA_028566295.1 Liobagrus marginatus | reverse complement strand
GAGAGAGGGAGAAAGAGAGAGGGAGAGAGGAAGAGAGAGGGGGGGGGGAGAGGGGAGAGAGAGAGTTGCAGCTCTTTGTGTGAGGGGAGACAGGGAAGAGACTGGGGGACACGACATATACACAGACAGGGATGCTAGTGAGCAAAACAGAAAGCGACAAAAAGGGAGACCAGAAACGAAAAGAGTGACGGACAAAGGAACGAGCAATGAAGGTGTATTCGAGGCCGTGCAGGAAAGCTTTAAGCTTGTTAGTGTATGTGTGGGTGTGTGCAACCAAGGGAAAAGTGGGTTGCCTGATGAGCAATGAGTGCTGCTCACTTCTGCAATTAATCTTGTCTTTCTACCTGTCCTCGGCCTCGGCCCCTGTAGAACCCTACAAGCATCTATTATCCCTCCCGTCTCGCTAGCCTCACAATCCCTTTTTGGATTACGCATTAGCCTGTTTCCCTGCTGCCTGTCATGCACGGCATATCATCTCCCCGGTTCGAACAGCGTAAAAGGAACTACATATCTACTGACAACCTAAAGGCATCAGAGGTCTAAAATGTACCCCGTTCCGTCTCCAAGCAAAGCAACAACTTCACTGGTAAGACTAAGAGGATGTTTTAGAGAGGGTTCTAGAGGAAGCTCCGAAGGAAATCCTGCTGTTGAGGGTAGTATATCATTTGCACTTGATCCCCTTGTAATTATATAGTTTAAATCGTTTTACTCCGGCTAATCCGGCAGTGTGCACAGGCAGAGCTTTTGGACGTTGCTCATCAGCAGATGTCTCACTCCCACTGCAGGCTCGTGGAAGTGGGAGGAGATGTAGCGCACTGACATAATTATTATGACTGCGCTAGTGGGATTATTTTGGGCTTTGCATATCACATCCCGACATGAGGTGTATCGACACAGACAGGTCTTTCCCTGAGATGGAAATGAGCTTTCAGCTAAATACTTGTTGGTGTTGGTGCAGTCTTGACTGTTGATCAGGTGCATATTAGGACGCCTTACATTTATTTCTATGTCAGAGATTTTTACATTTTACTAAAGAGGATTTAATGTAGCAACCGGAGCACCAACGAAACCGAACGGCAGAACTAAATGATCGCATATAAAGGCGGAAAAGATGGATGACAGAAGTGTCCATGTCCCTATTGGCCACAGGGACTGCGGGCCATCTTGCAGGCCTGCCAAAGCTGACAGGCTGTGACAAGCTGCTTGGCGTGCAGCTAGTTGACTAATTACGCTGGATTACAGCATATTAACGCAAGCCATTTTCTCCGGGATCAGCGACCTAGCCACGCTATCTCCAAACGCACCAACGAGGACGTCACATTTTGATTTAGTAGATATTGTATTAAGCAGATATTCCTTATATAACTGCAAAGACATGACTGTCTCCTCAAAAAAAGATTCATGCAAAGCCTTTCCCATACATTGCTAAAGGGGATTCTCTGCTAACAGTCACACTCTCTATCTTTCTCTCTCTCCTGCACTTTCTCGCTCCCATGTGAAAAGGAAATGGCTGAAATAGAAGCACTCACAAAGTGCATGAAGGACGACCAGTTCATAAAATGATTTATTGCTCGTGTGAGTAAATGCTCCCTAAAGCTGGATCATAGGCATTTCCTCATTGATTGAACTATTGCACCGAAATCAGATCTTGATTAATGAGTTACCGTTGGAGGCGAAAGGGCTTGTACTAGGGGGATCTTTATTTTGCAGCTCACCAGGCTGTGAAATTCAGAGGAAGTGATATGCAACTGATATGCGAGATGTGCATGTCTTTAGGAATGCGGCAGTTTATTCGTATATAACAATAAGGACTATAATACTAGTAACAATACGAGAAGCATTCTTTTGGAATGCAACCCATTGCATAAACAAGCTAAAATAATGGAAAGAAATAATAAAATAGAATCTTATGGCACATGAGTTGTCCTTATCAATTCATTTTCTTCAGCTAAGCCAATTAGGGGCCACACTAAACAAATCCGTAGCCAATCAAAACGCTGTGTTCCTTTAATACCGAAATCATTTAAATAGTGGAAATGGTCAGGACAATCATTTTCAATCTTTGAACAATCCTGAATACGTGTGCATCGTGTGTTTGGATTTCGGCATTCAAAAGAGCAAACCAGCACTCTTACAAAAGCCAAAAGTTTGAGAAATGAAGCATGCTATGAGTATGTTTAATACACTCCAGCACCACTTATATGTTGATGAACCATTTGCTGAATTGAAACCAAAGCGCACCCTAGGTAGGCTGCTAACGATAAATCTACTCATCTTGCTAGCTCAGAGACTGAAAATTTGGTCTTTAAATGATGGCTAGAGAAAGCTAGCGAGGCTTAGCCACTCTGCGTTATGTAACATTTCAACAACAGGTTCAGAGGGTCTGAAAGACAGAAAAAGAACAAAAAGTAGGTAAGGAGGGCGCACTTCTAGGGCTCCAGTGGCCTAATTGTACAGGAGTCACATCGCATTAACACTGAGGGCCATTTGCAGGCCTCTCTTCCCCTGACTGGGCCTTTCAGAACAGATTAAGCGACAAAAACCCCGGAATTACTAAAGCACCTATTAGGCATAATACTCAGCCTTTTCTTCTCTGATGCCTTTGAACAGGCTTGAATACACTTGGGTATTTCATTGAGTTTGAGAAAAGAGGATGGATGAAGAAACATGAGAACCAAAATAGTTTGGAAGGACAAAATTCCACTGACCTCCAATCAGCTGATTGCATTTCACTCACCATCGGTCCTCATTCCAGTATTATATTCCAGCCATCTGAAAAATGTCTTTCTGTATTCATTATGGTAAAGGGTTTCATCGTTATGCTTCACACCATGATGCCCGGATGAAAGAACTCCGCCGTTTGAAGGCAGACTGGCTGAGTTTTCTCCCCAAATGGGAAGGCTTTAGAATGCATAGGAAAGCTGATCACTGCCTTTAACAGGATTGGAGAGCAACAGCAAGTGCCACTCAAGATGCAGGTCTTGTGGCATTAAACGGCTGTCAGAGAAATACGTAGACAAAAGGGCTTAGCCTCTTTTGAAGTGCCACGTTGGGAGAAAGAAACGCTGGAGCGGTGCTTTGCAAGTATGTTTTCGAAATCGGGCTGTTAGTCCAAACTTCCATTCCTGCACACAACTTCCAAAAATGCTTAGCATCGGTGTGCTGACCATCTGCATTTCATTTGCACCAGGAACCCTAGCTGGAGCCAGCTTCAACGATATGAAGGCAGGGTAGGTGTGTGGGGGCGGTGTGTTTGCGTATCTGTACATGTGTGTGGGCGACGAAAAAGAAAGGTGAAAGAAAGACTGCTCCACTCTGCTCCAGACGAGACTATTGAACATAATGAGCTCTCGAGGGGGCATCAGCCCATTAAAAACAGCTAACGGAGTAGAGCAGGTAAGTGTAGTGCGCTTGGAAACAAACACAGGCTAACTAATAAATGCACAGAGAGACTTCCACATATATGCTTTGAAAGAAATGTCTTTCAAAGGTTGAACATTTCTGGCTTTGTAAAGAAGGAATTCTTGTGGTACTATTTGATAGGAACATACGTGTGGTATGGTTCTATAATAAACTATAACAAAGGGTTTATTGCTGAAGATAAGCATCTTGAGAGGACTAACTTTAGTTGTACTGTGTCACATTTCCATCATTTCCCAACGCCTGGGTTTGAAGCCCATGAACTGTTTTTACATTTTGCCCAATTAGAGGTCATGTGGTCATCGAGAATGAATGAAGGGATGGATAGCAGAACAAATGTTTTTCAAATTAAGGATTTAGAATTGCTTGCTTGAGTTGGTAACGTGTGCTACTGTTGGGAAGCGACATGGAACCTCAATGGTTAAGGTGTTGGACTGCTGATCCGTAGACCGGGGTGCGATTCCCAGCACCGCCAGGTCATCACTGATGGGCCCCTGACCAAGGCCCTTAACCCTCAACGGCTTAGTTGTATTAAAGATTGAACTTACACTCTGTTTCAGGGTTAACGGTTCACCCAATGAAGCAATTCTAAAAAATTCGATTAAATTGAATTAAATATATTTTCCTCAAATGTTTTTCATGATGGGTTCCATTAAATTCAAATTTGAAGTTATTTATTTAATTAATTATCCGTTTTGCTTTTGAGGTTTGATATAGGGATTATATCTATACATATCAGCAGGCCACACAAAGACATAATAATTAAAGTAACTCAAAAGCAAAATAACGAATAATTGTGAGTTTATATATAAAAAATAGTCTTGGATAAGTTTCTGAGACCACTTGGCTGCCACAGACCCCAATTTGAGAATCACGGCCCTTTGAAAGACACACTGAAGAACTGTGACGGGCGCACCTTTCACAACACAAAATTGCAACTCATCCATACATGATCTCACGCATCCACACCAAAACTCTAGCGTGAAGACCCTTTAATATGACCCTATTAAAGCTCTAATTGGATTGCCAGCGGCTGAAAGGAAAGACTTAGGGGCCCACTTGCCTTTGCTCCCTTTTGTATGTCGACCAATAGCTAAACACCAGCACTTGAAACCCATGACCAAAGACGTTCTCTTCCCTTAAATACAACTTGAATTGAACACCCCCGCCCCAAAAATTTAGTTCGAACGTCTACAGGAATGAGCAATCTCTTCACCTCAGCTAGGTTCCCGTCCAAGAAAACAAACATCCCCTTGTCCATTGGAGTGCCAAAATAAACCCTCCCCTAGCACCGACATCAATCATGTTAATTATGGCAAGCACCATAATAACAACAATTACAATAATATCTCATTAAGCAGCAAAGAGAGTGAATGACGGGGGGAGAATTAATAGCAGGCAGGTGTACAACACGCTGCAATTATGGAACCTGAAATTAGCTCATCGCCCCAAGGCAGACGGGAAGAGACTGAGAGAGAGAGAAAGAGAGAGAGAGAGAGAGAGAAATAGAGAGAGAGACAGAGAGAGAGACAGAGAGAGAGAGAGAGAGGGAGAGAGAGAGAGAGATAGAGAGAGAGAGAGAGAGAGAGAGAGAGAGAGAGAGAGAGAGAGAGAGAGAGAGAGAGAGAGAGAGCAAAGCAGCTTTTCCAGGCAGATAGAGGCAGCCAAAGATGATCAAGGGGAGCCGTGGAGCATGGCGGCAGCCGACTGGCAGTTACCCCTTCTCCTGTCATTCATTCATTACACAGTGCCGGAGTTGCGGTGAAAGCGCCTCCTTGACTTGACCCATCATATTGCGGCTTCTGTAAACGGCTAATCTGCCTTCGTTAGACGGGTGCTGACACTTTATACATGCGCTCAACCTCCAGTCATTTTCAAACCTTCGCTGAAAGGAAGTGGAAGGTAACTGCTGCTGCCGTAAAATGGGTGCAATTTCAAAGCTGCTTCTCATGTAGTGTTGTCGGGTTCATTCTGATGCGCCACCAATTTGTTCTTATCCTGTACTGGATTTCTCTACCAGAGTCTCATACTATATATTATATATGTGTAGATCGGGAACTTCGGAGGCTACTACCATAATAAATACCATACTACCAGTTTTTAGGAAGCTACTGCATGGCCGCGTTTGTGGACACGTTACGTACACACTCGCAATAGTGTGTCTTCCATAAAGTGTTGGCACAAAGCTGTAGAAGGGTCACATACATACTGGGGTCTGTCTATAAATCTATCATCATCACTTACATCCAGATTAGTTTTTCTAAAGAATTCTAATGTATTGAGTATCATAAACGTGGGTCGTTACGTGCTACATGCTACATGTTGCCTATTCAGGATTGCATCATGTGGTAATTATTGAGGATTATTTTCCTCGATCTTATAAGTGGCAGATGAAAGAAGACCGTATCAGATGAACAATGCATTTTTTTATTGATCAGTGTGAATATTCTTGAAGATGTAAAAGTAGTTGGATAAAACTGACCATGCTGACCAGCTGACTTAAATGATAAAGCTCTTTCCTGCAGCCAGAGCACTCACTATCCAGCTAAAGGCACGGGTGCTGCCACTGCCACTGCTGAATGTTTTATCACGTCATGGCTCTTTTAGCCTGAGGGCTGTTCCTGAGCCCCACAGAAGCCCTGAGGCGGTCATCCTCCAGCCCTTTCGGCTGGTTTCACCATGAAGTGTACGGCTGCTGAATTTTGATTACGGTGTACATTTGGCCGGGGGAAGGATGAAGTGAAAGAGAGGCTCTGAAAGAATTTTAAACACTGGAATACTGGAAGGAAGAATAAATAGAGTCCAATTTCATGGAAGACTATAAAACAAATTTCTAATATCCGTGTGGATCATGTGACTTTGTTAGGAATAGAAATCACTCCGCATTCTCATTTCACTGATCAGAAGGTGTGAATTCTTTTTTCTTTTTTTTTTTGCCCCATCATTACGGCTGACTTCATTGATAATAACCATGTTATTATTTATAATAATCATTTAACATTAAAGGAAATGAGTCTCCTGTGTCTATGCTTTATAACCGTCAGAGAGAAAGCTGAATAGTATTTTAACATAGAAAGGTCTAGAACAGGGGTCACCAACATAGTGCCCGCGAGCACCAGGTCGGACCACATGAGTAGCCCACGGGCCTGTTTTAAAAATAGCCCACCATACCACCACTTACCAGTGAACTACATCTAGTTTTTTTCTTGATATTCATTTTGAAATCAGGCTTGTATTATCAAATTTGAAAATATAAGTACTTATAAAGATTTATAAGGTGGTGGTGGTGGTGGGACAATAAGAAAAAGGCTCTGGGTTAGTGGTCAGAGGGTCAGGGTTCAAGCCTTGCACCAGGCAAGCTACCATCATTGGGTCCTTAAGTAAGGCCCTTAACCTCAGTTGCTCCTAGTTTTCTAATTAATCGCAGAAAATATCAATTTATTCCTATAAATATATCCTATAAAGCTAAAAAAAAGAGATTGAAACATGACTTTTGCTACTAAACCCACCTTAAAACTCTGGCAAAACACTCACACACACACACACACACACGCCCTGAGACGTATTAATAAACCCTAATTTCTAATTTCTCCCCAATGTGACACTCGCATAAATCCACCCTAAAGGTATCAATCATTTTAACCTTCATTGAGGTGGCATGTCAAGCTTCACAAAGGAACTCATATGGTGTTAATGAGCGTGTAATATAAGCGGCTGGCCACTAGGCCCGCGTCCTGACTCTTTGTACAGAGCTGATCACCGGGTCTGAAGCTGTCTCTCCACATCACTCACGTTTAATCTGGAGGAATAAATAAATATCGAGGCTGTTTGGTGGCAGGCAGCTGTAATCACTAACCCTAACCCTAACCCTAACACCACGAGAAACGTCATGAATATTCATAAATATAGCAAATGCATTCAATCATAGAAAGAAAGCGCATAGAAAGCAATTTCTGTACTGCTACAGAAGCGGAAGAGGCACTTCCTGTGTATTTTTTTTTTTTGGAACAAAAGCAACTTTTTTTCTTAATTGAGATCTAAAAGTGTCTCCAAGAAATCTTTGTAAGACCCGCGAAAAGCGAAAGTGTGCTGGGGATTTGTCTGGATTGCTAATGGAAATGATATACGTCAATATGGCCGTGTCGCCTCCCACGTGTCCTCCCATCGTCCTAAACAAAGGAACCGGCAACTTATGAACTGCCTGCACCACTCTGGCGAGTCCATAAAACAACTGGCCCCGGTCACCAGGGAGAACCCACACACACGGCCCCGCCTCTCTGCGATTCCGCCCCTCCCTCTCACACAGGACCACCAGATGACACAGATGGGGCGAGGGCAAACAAAAAAGGGGCTCCCTCTGTAGTGACCCAGATCTCTTTCATAAAGCCATTCACACAACAAATTGGGGAACGCTGGGGCCTTGCAGCAACACTAAAGCTCCTTGCTCTTTTAATAGCTGACCTCGCTGCCCGCTACAAACCCAGACTGATTTACGACTGAGTTTAAGGCGAAATATGCAAGGCAGGCTATTTGGCATGTAGAGCGTCCTTGATATTATTGCTGACCCTTGGAGATGAGAGCAAAGTCTTCTGGAAGGTGTTAGAAAAGTAATTTGATGTAATAGTTAATAAGAAACGGAAGTACAACGCAAAACATCTGGCTATTTTTAGCACTAAAACGTTCACAGCTTTGAGCGCAATGATTTATTGATTAGTTATGAACGCTTACTGTTGTTGATTTATGCATTTGTTTTCATTATTATTCTGTAGTTCCTGGATTATTTCAATGCGAACTATAAAAGGCCAAACAAACAACAACCATCTGGATGTTTTAACGTGACTTGTTAAGTTCTACCAGATGATGTTGTTGACTGCTGTTTATTTGTTTTTTAATATCTTTTTTTTTTTTTTACATTGTTTCAGTAGCTGGACGATTTTAGTAATATAAAACGAAAATTGTGTTTATTGGTTCATTTGTTTGCTTAACATGGTCATTTTTTGCCACTGTTTAGTAGGTAACAACGAAAAACAGCTGGATTTTTTGGTGCTATAAGCCGCTTTATAACCCTGAAATGATTTATATCTTTTTTGTTTGTCTCATTTCCTTGTTTTGCTCTTTTATTCTTCTTCCAGTGTTTTAAACGTTTTTTTTAACCCACATGATGAACCCACATGATGTTTGCTTTCATGACATAAATTAATAATAATTTATTTTTTATTTGTTTGACTAATTTATTCTTCATTTATTATGTTCTTTTCACCCATTTCCTTTTTTATTTATACTTTGTTATGATTCAAGAATGAACCAAAAAATATATATATATACAAACCAAAGCATTTTATTAGCATTACAATTGGCGGATTTTTAGCCCGAGATGATAACTTGATGATGACTAATATATTATTATTATTATTTTTATTTAAATTAGGATTAATTCGCACAGAAAACCCGGAACAAAACTAGAATCCCAAACAGCTAAGCGTTTAAAGTGGAATAAACCACATGACCGTCAGTCCTACATGAAAGATTGCTGACTATTATTTTTAATAATAATAATAAAGTTCAAAGTTTATTGGTCACATGTACATTATACGTGGTACAACATACAGTGAAATGCTTTGACGACTAACTGAAAGTTTGCTATAGGTAGGGGGGGGGCTTGGTTGCATAATAATAATAATAACAACCCACTTCCGACACTGCGTGTTGTACTATGTATGATGTGCATGTGACAAATAAACCTTGAACTTGAATAATAATAATAATAATAATAATAATAATAATGTACATTTTGCCCTACAATTTCAGTAGGTACTAACACACTAATTCGAACACCTGGACATTTTAGCGCTATAATCCACATGACTTTTAGTTCTAAATGAGAACCAGTTGTAGATAATAACCTACATAACTTCTTACACTGTTCTATGTTCTTTAGTTATTTAGGCACCGAATTAACAACCGAACAACAAACCGAGGCGTCTACGCTCTTCACCCTCGCTACGTCAGTTCTAGAGGATGACACGAGTCGTTATTCCTTTGTATTTTTCTCCTAGGCTTTTCATTTTTGTCGCCTGTCTCACTTTCACTTCTACAGCTCACTGGCTCCCTCTCCCTCCCGCTGACCATCTCTCTCTCTCTCTCTCTCTCTCTCTCTCTCTCTCTCTCTCCACCCTACCCTCATGCAATCTGCATACAGAGACATTTGTCATCATTAGCCCTGCTCCGACAGTTGGCACCCGGCACCTCAGATCTCGAGAACTTGCAATTATGAAGCCTTCATCTCGTATTTGGGTTACATGGCCTAATTTCATCATGGGCTTCATCCTCCACCATCTGATTACCCAAAAGCCCCCACAACCTGGTGCACAGAGAAAGAGTGAAAGAGAAAGCAGCCCTTTTTTCCCCCCTTTGTTTTCTTCCTTCCCCAACAGAACGTGGCGGCGATATTAATATGAAACGCATCTAGAGCATCGTCCATGCTTTGTGTTGTGTTGTGTTGTGTTGTGTTGTAAAGAGGCTTTCGGCTCGGTATCATCGGGTCAGTGGGCAAATGATTACAGACTCAACCTCTAGACACAAGCTGTCTCGTACACACATTAAGATGAATCACACGGACAGGGGATTGTTGTAGCGATCAACTGTTTTTACACACAACGCTAAAAATATTCCAGTTGGTTACGATAAATGAAACGTATGCAAATCGTCGGGTGCCATTTCTAACGGAGCGTTGGCTATTCAACTTTGGGGGTGAAACGTGATGATGAATAAATGTGGATCTTGTTTCTAACACTTTCTCTCTTGCTGTCGTTTTCGTTCCATCTCTCTCGGCCTCCCTCTGAGCGCTTAAAGAGCAGTAAAGTTAATTTGTGTTCTTAAGGTCGGGGTTTATAGAGGTGGTTTAAGCACATATGGCTTTAGCTTGCCGAGCCGCGTCGAACACGGCTCTGGCCTCTAAAATGTGCGCCTCGGGCTGTTTTGTCCTCGGCTACCAAACACCCCATGGGAGGAGGTCGCTAATGCGGCATGGAAACTAAAACAAATGGAGGGACTGGATCGGAGGCGTGGAAGGTAGGAGGCTGACAGGCAGGAGGCAAAAAGGAAATTAACTGGGAGTCCTGCGGTGCGGCCATATTGCCTGGAATAACCGAATTCGCCTCGGCTACGAAACCTCAATACGACAATCCTGCTATCCAGTCACAGCTAGTTGAAAGGGATATGTCATAATAAGTGTCCGTCTTGTATAATGCGATCTCTCGCAACGTCCTGCCTCCATGCTAATATCAGCGCTCTGACACAACGAGGCCCTTAATCTGATTTATATTCAACTCTGCCACTCCATTAAATCCACTTGATAATCTGTGCTGTGACCTAGCGACGCCTTTTGGCTTGGGTCCATTTTTTTTCCTCGTTCTCTTCCGGGCACAAAGAGCGTCGCGTCTCGAAAACGATGATGGGACCAGCACAAAGAACTGTCCCTGTGTGATGATGGAATACGGCCACAATGACCTCTTTTTGTCGCTGAATAAAAGGATTATTAACACAGACGTGTAAAAAAAAAAAGACTCTTAGACGACTAATTAGAGGGCGGGAATGGCAGGAAAGCTCCGGATAGGTTTTAATCGTTTGCCACTTACCCTGGCAGGTTCGAGTGTCGGAAAATGACACTGAATGTAAATTCAGGGTGAAACGTCGCTGGTAAAACACACAAAGTTAAAGGTGAGATAGAACGTACATGCTGGTGATTCTAAGGTTTGAAATAAACGGTGGAAATACAGTAGCGTATTAATAAAAAATTGAAAAATTAAAAATTTGAACTTTTTTTTTTTGTGAGTGAGAGTTTTACTAGGTACTAATTAAACCACAAAATAAAACAACACAAACCTTCATTTTTAACCCATTTGGGTTCATTATCAAATAAAGAAATGTCAATAATATAAAATGTTAATATTTATTTCATAATTGATCTGGGACGGCATTACATTAAATATATCTTTTATGGCAAACGTTCAGTTAGTTGTCAAAGCATTTCACTGTATGTTGTATCACGTTATAATGTACATGTGACCAATAAACTTTGAACTTGAACTTGAAAAATGCCCCGAGTGTGTTAAAGGTTTGTGCTTCTCCACCATATCTCCAGTTAAAACAGAAGGTCATTTGAACCCGATTTAAAGGGTTCTTGTGGGACAGTTAAGTGTGGAGTCACATGACAATTTGGGTTGTTTGACACGAGCCATTACGAGCCGAGAGAAACGTCTTGACAAGAGGGATCGTCAGAACAAGACGAGAAGGTCTGAAGAAAAATGAAGAGATCACTGGGGAGGAAACTTGAGAACAAAGGGGCCTTCAGGAAGCTAAACGTGTCCTCGCTCATACGCTCGTGCAACATGAGCGGAAGCCGGACTCATTGTATTGATTTACACGATCACACGTCGCCATTCTCAGGGTCTCAGGGTAACGGCGTCCATACCGCAAGGCGCTGTCCCAGAAACGTTATGGAGACACACAACTAGCTATGTTATAGAGACATAAAAAAGGTTAGAGGTCAAAGGGGAGATGGAGTGCTGCTCGGTCAGCTTTGAACGCTGACATGAGTTATACGGCACTTTGAATTTGACGGCTCGGACGGGTTCGGTAGACCTGCTCCGACAATAAGATAAAAATTTGTTAAACTATGCTTTGATGCGGTTTCCGGTGACGCAGATTTCTGTGTGGATTACTCCGATTAAAAACATACACGAGATAAATGTGTTTTTTACTGTTGAACATGAGGGTCAATGGGATGGACTGACCCGGAGCACATGTGATGGATAAACCTATGAAACTCCCCAAATCGCAGGCCGTGTACCAGATGTACAATGTTACTGAGCGCTATTAATTCTTTTTCTAGCAGTGTAAATAGAATTATTATTTATTGATTGATTCATTCACTTATTTAAGTAATAATCCTGATCACGGTGGATTCAGGGCAAATCTGATGAGCACTGGTCATAATGTAGTGGCGAAACTATTTAGCGAAATAAATTTGTGTCTTAAAGCATCATAAAGAGAGTGATTATGGAGGCTTCTGATTGTTTATTTTGAGAAGGAATGTATTTTATTTTTCTTAGGAGAAATTATAATGATAAAAATAAATTCTTCTTATTATTGCTATATTTATAACAATAATTACTGCCTTACTGCATGGATGCTATCTTTGCTAGCTCTCTCTTGTAAAGGAAATTTATATTAATGACACAATCTGATTTAAAAAAAAAAAAAAAAAGGTTTATGAATTAATTAAAAAGTAGAAATACACACGGGGCTTTCTCATTTATTCATTCATTCATTCAGTTATTTATTTGTTTGTTTGTTTATTTATTTACATTTTAAGGTGCTCCTTACTATGGACTGGGACACCATATCTCAGTTAAAATGTGTGTGAAACAGAAATAGATAAGAGATTATTATTATTATTAAACACAGAATCAAAGAGAGGTGTTCCAAATGCCTATTTCCTATACAAAGAATGTGTGTGTGTGTGTGTGTGCGTGTGTGTGTGTGCGTTGTACCATGGGGCAGTACTGAAAAAGTGTGAGCGGAGTCAACAGAAGTGTTTTTTCCTCCTTCATGACTATGACTTCTTTTGGTTCCAAAAAACTAATTAAACTATTTGTATTAAAATGTGGATAACACATTTATCTGGTTAATAATCATACAAATCCAAATGGCTTGAAAAATGCCATTAAGAATGAATAAATGAATAATTAAGTAAAGAAAGGCCTTTAGTGACTGAACAGCAGACGTGAGTCCGGTGTACACCTGTTATACATTTAGCTTCATGAAGCAATCAGGATCTAATCTGTGATCTCCATCCAAAAGCAGCAGAGAGCTATTAATTATATCTGGCAACTTGTTCAACGTTGACCGCGCCAAACATGATGCAGTGAAGGTCAACCCACTACAGAGCATGAGTTCCACACACTGACCGGTGCTCGGATTTCCAGACTCGGCCTGACTTTAGGGGCATATTTTACTGTAACACTGCAATGGAAATCTGATAAGAACTATCTTATTGAGTATATGCTCATCATCCGTCCGTCCGTCCCTCTATTCATTTATTCATTCATGTGAGAGATACGTCTTTAACATATAAAAACACTTGCCTTTAAAATAATATAATATTTTACCTCCAATGTCTAATAAAAACTTATTTCTGCATTTGTATCAATATTTTCTGTATTTATTCTCACTAGTAGACGCAATAATATAAAATAATTATCAGGTATTTTATACACATGTAAGACTATAAATTTTTTTTTTAAAAACTAAATGGTTGTTGATGTCATTTGATTGCATATTTTTATTAGAAGCTTCACTTTCGGTACTGAAAATGAGTCTTTGGAGTTAAAAATGGATTTTTAAGGGTGAATGTCCATATTCCATCATTATGATAGGAATTAATATTTATATTTATTTAAATTTGTATATTTTATGTGTAACTGATCAGATTCAAGTGCCTTTATCTTTGTTATCA
>JAOUQX010000041.1:16133372-16144550 GCA_028566295.1 Liobagrus marginatus | reverse complement strand
CTTTCTGTTAGTCATCAAAGCATTTCACTGTATGTTGTACCACGTATAATGTACATGTGACCAATAAACTTTGAACTGTATGATGTGCATGTGACCAATAAACTGAACTTTAACATTTCAACTTTAGAAATGGGTTCAAAAAGGACAAATCTGGCTGCTGGGGCAAGAACATGCAGCGGTGAACTAATCATAAATTCATTAATGACCCCGCCTGGCAAAGTGAAATTAAACTAGGCCATTACATTTCAAATAAAGCCATTTAACGTAAAAACATGAGGTTTATTACGTGCATTAGCGTCGGCCTATATAGTGCATGACTCCTGGAACAGCTGAAGTTACGTAGCTTGTATTATTTCTGCGGATGAAACATTGTGTTTGTGTCTTTGGCAAGAAAAAAAAAAAGGGTTTAAAAAAAAATTATAATTCTCTTCTGTTAATAATTCTCTTTAAACATGACAATTTAATATTTTCGTCTGTTCATATTATTTTCCTTCCTTAAAATAATATTTTAATTCCTTTGATTTCTTATTTTCCTTCCTTTAATATTATTTACCATTTTCCGTCCTTTAATACAAATTTCTGACCTTTATTACTTTCATTCCTTTATTAATATGTTCTATCCTTTTTCATTTTCTTTCCTGTATTATATTATTTTCCTTTATTTATATTAATTTCCTTCTTTTGCTAATATTTTCTATCCTTTTGATGTTTCCTTCCTTTATTAATATTTTCTCTCCTTTTTCATTTCCTTCCTTTAGCTGGTAGATAAAGTCGGTGACGAGTCGGTGTTAAAAAGAGTGTTTTTTAGGTAACTGAATGAACAGCTGATGGGGTGTTCATCATTTCATGTTGGTTTTATTCACAGTTATTTCTATAAATCTTTAGAAGTAATTATATTTTCAAATTGACATGAATGCAAGCCTGATTTAAAAAAAAGAATAGCAACGAAAAATACAGATGCAGCTCATAGGGAAGTGGTGCTATGGTGGGCTGTTTTTAAAACAGGCCCGCCGGCGATTCATCTGGTCCTTGCGGCCGACCGGGTACTCGCGGGCACCGTGTTGGTGACCCCTGCTTTAAACTATGACATAAAATACAAGATTTGAATACAAGAACTGCTTTAGAGGTTCGATTAAACCATCCTCAGATGCTACGATGCGTTACAGCAGAACGTTCAAACACACACACACACACCCACACACACAATAGCGTCGCAGGCCTACTACCTTCCTTTGCTGCGTCCCGGCGAGCCGGGGTTGGAGTTGCTGCTGGCGTTGCTCATGGTTTCCATGCGCGAGAGTTTAGTCTGCAGCTTGCCTGTAGCAGATAACGGTTTATTCACAGCTCCGAGTACGTTCGCTGATTTCGGCTGGAAACCAATGAGACAATGAGAATTGTTTTCACTCTATTGAACATTTCACTTTAATCACACCGCATGAAATACTGGAACGTTTGACACCGGAACTCGTACACGGCCACCATCCAACTTATTACGAAAACATCGACACATTCATGCAGTTATCTAACCAGCCAATCACATGGCAGCATCACAGTGCATAGCATCATGCAGTTAAAATGCGCACACACACACACACACACACACCTTACATTAACAAACTAACAGCTTCTGTTAAATTTGGTGGACTATTATTGTCCTTTATCAAGTCAAGCTACCAAACTTGATCCAAATTATTATTATTTTTTTTATAAAAAAAAAAAAAAAAAAAAAAAGTCAGTCAAGCAAAGGCCATCTTTCTGTGGTTCCTGTTTAGAACAAGTGAATTAAAACACAGACGCATGTTGGAAGAAAAATTGCGTTAACAATAAAAAAGAAAAAGGGAGAGTAAAATATAACAGGCGTGTAGCGTACCTTCCCAGGGGTAAAAAACGACTTCATCTCTGGAGGAAGAAAATTTTTTGTGTTGCTGAAATTCTGCAAGAACAAAAAAAGGAGCTTTAATTAAAACAGGGAAAGAAAATGGCTGGTTCCTTTTAGAACGATGAAACATAACATTATGACCGACCTCCTAAAAGGCAAAAGTAACCCTTGCTAGAGTGTGAAACTGAGAAAAATGACTTTACGCTCTTTTACCACCTGCTCACGGTAACGCCGCGCCCCACCCGGTGTTGGGTTGCTGGTCGGAAGGTTGTAGGTTCAATTCCCAACACCAAGCTTCCCCTGCTAGACCCTTTAACACTAGACTTCTCAGCTGGATAAGAAAGATGAGCTAAATGTCAGAAATGTGAACGTAAAAGAGCTTTGTGGCCGGCAGTCCCACCTTATCCGGTTGGGTAAAGTAGCGCGCAGGCAGTACCGGGTCCTTCGGTGACTCCAGGCTGTACGTAGTGCTCTTAGAGATGACGATGTTCATGGCCACATCGCACACGGTGTAGAGTTTCTAACAGGACAGACGTACACAGAACAAGGATTCCATTTATTAAGAGAATTTAAAGACATTATGAGGCAAAGCATTGCGTCATTACAACGCACTAGTAATCAATCATAACTGACGGATGACAACCTCGTGACTCATGACAATGAGAGAGAGAGAGAGAGAGAGAGAGAGAGGGCGGGAAAAAGAAGGCCTCAGACAGTCACCTCGTTGATCTTCGGATCATCTGGACACTGTCCATCTTTTGTCTGCTTGATGTTCTCCACCATTTTTCTTATGAATGCATGACTGTTGTTCTCATTTTTCGACATCAGGATCTCCAAAATAAACCATAAAGCCCTGATGAAGAAGAGGAAGACCGGTTTTGTTCATTTTCAAGCGCACAGAAATCTGTGAAAGCTCACACACACACACACACACACACACACGACTTACTCCTTTATGTCTTTTAGCTGCTCTATGTCTTGTACTTTGACGTAGTCCGGGTCATGAGTCAGCAGGTGGATGGCGTACGGCACCACATATTCAGGCAGGAGAGAGATCAGCTTATCTACAAGAGAGACGAGACGTTCAGTCTTATTATTATTATTATTTGTTGACTATTATTATCATTTACCCCGCCTCATGCCCCAAGTTAGCTGGGCTTATCCTAAACAGGATAAGCAGTAGACAACAAATGAATGAACAATCATCATCATCATCATCGATATGAATATGGAAGATCAGTCAGAGTTTTTCCCATTTTGAGGATTATCCACACACACTGTAGGATGTGCAGAGTGAATTAATAAAAGAGGCGTGGCATGTATCACACACATTGGTGCACCACTATGAATGACAACCTAATTCATCCGAATTAATTTGGCGTGACAAAATAAAGAGCCGAAACATCTGCAAAACAAATTCATGTGATGGAAAAGACATACTTTAAAAGTCATTCGGTCCACTAACTCAGTCCTGGATCATATGGTGTCGAAAATATGTGGACGGTACATGTACAGGTAAAAAAAAATAAAAAATATTGGTACTTTGATGGGTTTTTTTTAAAAAAATTTTATGAGTGCTCTGGGATGCCAGATCTTTCTTTAATAGAACAAGCAAGCTTCTTATGTCTTTAACAATCAAGAGAGAAAAGAAATCGGCAATAATGGAAGCGATATTCATAAACAGACCACGACATAAAAACTACATATACATTTATAAAAAGCATAATGTAATCTTTCAGTAAAAGCATGAAAGTACTCGATTTATAATGTCATTAAGCATAAAATTCTATTGAATGTGAAACGTAGCGCTAAAAAAATAGCTCTTAATGCATCGGAATGTAGTGAAGTAGAAGTTTTTCAAATATAAATACCTCAGTAGAAATACGCCACTGACCCCTATGAGTATAAGTGGAATAAAACACTGTAGGACTCTAAAAAGATTATGTTGGGGGTCATAACGGTGGCTATTGCTTTGAGTCAGGAAGCTTCACACCATTATTTCATCCGTTTATTTATTAAAGAAAGCTTAGCGCTTTATTCATGATTTATTATCTACAAATTCATCTAATTAACATGAAACAGCTTCAGTTTAAGTCATTAAGGAGTCTGGATTAATGTGGTGCAATTAATCACTTAGCAAAAGCATCGGTGTTAGGTTTTATCCTGCTTTGTGAGGAAATGCATTCTTAAAAGCGCCGTACGAATGATATTCGCTCAAGTGTGTACATTTGGTAGTTTTTAAGTCTACATTTGATAAACACCAAAGTTTCTTTCAAGCCTCGCATCAGGCAAGCTACCATCATCGGGTCCTTGAGCAAGGCCCTTAACCTCACTTGCTCCAGGGGCGCCGTTTGTTCTGGCTGACCCTGCGCTCTGACCCCAGTGTATTCGTATGCTTGGATATGTGGAGTAAAAACATTGCACTGCATGTATGTGTATGTGATAAATACGATCTGAAAATGAAAGGTCAGTAATCATTCAGATCTTTCATTATTATTACTATTATTATTATTAAGCATGGATAAAACGTCTTTCTTAAAGATTCCAAAAGACACTAATCAGCGTTCGGAATTGATAGGCGTCTCCGTGTGCCGGCTGGTTGGGCCTGGTTCAAGACCTTTAACAAATATATATACAGTATATATATACACACACACATATATCTGAAGCGGGGAGAACTTAATATATTTACATATAGAGAGATTACAGAATACAGACAACATTGACTTTGTATAGTAAAAATCGTTAGCTCATGGAGGACCTCGTAAAATATCAGGGTTATAAGCATGCAGTTAAATGTGGCGTAAGAGATTTCGTTGAGGCTAACAATAGCCTGTTAGCTTTGAAAGTGAAAGACCTGACCTCCCTTTCCAAACCACGCTTCCTCCAAAACATATAAACACGGTCAGGCACCAAGGTGTTGCCAAGTTCACAGCATTCGCGCATGACTGGACTATTTTGAAAAATGTACGCAGAGAAAAATATACATTTTTTTTTTTTTTTTTACAGATTGCATTTTTTGGGGGGATACTTTCATTTTCTTTGTCTGTAAATAAAAAAAATGAAAACTTAATCATTTCTTAAACAGGCGTTGATCCCGGTAATACCTGGAAACTCAAAGACTGCCGCACATAAGTGAGTAAAAGTGTGAAACGGATGGGCTGGTAATGTTCGGTCCGAGTGTTTTGATTGGACGGCGTTTATTTTTGGGTCTTACGCCTTCCACGGATGATATAAATACATTCAGAACACTTAACTTAAAAGAGTGCTATCGAGATGTAAAGAGACTTTTAACCAACGGAACAAAAAATGTTTTTGAATAAATTCAACTGAAAATCTCCTACCGTGCCTTTAATTAAGTTAAGTTTACGGCGTGTCTTTTTTTTTTTTTTTCTTCAAATGTTTTTCAAAATGGAATTATAAAATGAGTTAGGGATTGAGCTAATATAGAACCCTGATCTAAAGAGAAACAAGGTAAAGGAAGGTAAATGTGTGTGTGTGTGTGTCCATGTCCTCACCGCTGACTGCGGCGTGCTGCTTGATGTACTCCCTGCGCAGGTTGATGTTTTTGACCAGACACTGGCGAGCGTGCGCTCTGCGCTCCTTCACCGGGTCTTTGGCGCACAGCGCGAACACGGCCAAATACTCCAGCGGCAGCCGCAGCCGACAAAGCCCCTTGTGCAGCTTCTGCGCATAAGTCTGACGCACCTGGTAACATTCATCCTGAGGACAGATACGTCGTAATAACGTGTGGATGAGTAAACGGATGAAGAAATGAATAAGTCGCACGCTGGCATGATTGAAATGAAAAAAAAAAAAAAGTTAAGATCAACTACGTAATCAGGCAGGCAAAAGCAAGCTGCAGTGCGCTAAACCGCCACCAGATGGCCTTCATAACATTAGCAGCAGGACTGACCATGATTCAGCACGGCGCTTTGATACAGAGCTCATCCCGCACCGTTTCTCGTCATTCAAACAGAAAACGAGGCTAGCTGTAAGAGAGTGTGTTAAGAGCGTAGTCATGTGATGTAGCACAGCGCAGCGGCGTTCCAGACTTACGTTGATGACGAGAGCACAAAGCTGGTACTGCTCCAGGGTGATGATCTCATGGTAACAAGGCTCCTGAGCCAGACGCAGCACAGCGCAGCCAGCCGCCAGCCTCAGACGGGACATGTCCGGCTTCCTGAATGCACAAAAAAGAAACTCATCAACTAGAAAATACTTTTCACTTTATTCATTATTAATATCACTATTATTGTAACGGTCGGCTTGGCTCACAGATCGGAGCAATATATGATATTCCACCCCAAACACCTTTAAGTATCGTGACCTCACAGCTGGGTACAGAATTCGCTGATGATGATGTTTGGATCTATAGTCTGGGATTCTTGCTAACGTTCCCTAAAGCGAACTTTGTTGCGTTTTATAAAACCATACATAAATCCAATTCAAAATCAGATCTTATTTATCACATACATGCAGTGAAATAAATGTTTTTATTACGCATGTATCCGAGCTTACGTATGTTTTTGAACAAAATCTCCTACCGTGCCTTTAACGTTTAAAAAAAAAAAAAAAAAAGAAGAAGAAGAAGCTGGTTGCTATGAAGGGAAAGTGATAGCTTGTCGGTTGCGATGTTGGACTACTGACCGAAAGGTTGTGGAGCTTAAATCCTGCCAGTGTTGGACCCCCGACGAAGGCATCGGCTACTAAACTACACTTATATCTCAAACCTGAAGAAAATTGGAGCAGGCCCTTTCAGTTGCACTCACCCCATCTTGCCCTGCTCGGTCAGATCTCCATCGCTGTTCAGTATAGCGGTCAGCATCCTCAGCGTCGAGTTCCCGGACTTGCTCTGGTTATTCTTCACTCCGAGCAGCCACCTCACCATCAGCTTAATTCCCTGAATCTGAAAGGACGATCGGACGGAACAGACACGGCCGATGAAACCAGAGGAATTCATTTCGAGCCGCTGGAAAGAAACTATCCATTCATCGACGTCACGTCACGTCACGCCACGCCACGTCACGGTACACTTCGGCTCAGGTACGATGGTGTGAGATCATAACCACGCCTACGGCAAATACTGTCTCGAGCTCACGCTGTGACGAGGAACATCTTTTAACCCCAAAACAATAATCAGAAAACTGATTATTATGAATCCGCAGAGGGAAATTGGGTTCGTTGCCGCAGCTCTAAGTCGCAAAATAATCCAGAAGACAGAAGAAGCTCTATATACATATAAATAAAATAAGCATAAATATAGTAAACTACACAAACGCAGAAGGATGCAAGAAAAATGATAAAACTATAGTTTAAACAACGATAGCAGAGATTGTTTGTTATTGTTTCAAAGTGATGTACATACAACGTGCCAAATAGAACAAAACTACAATTTAAATAACTACACAGAGGATGTTATTGCACAGAAGGATAGAAGATAAGCGATTACACAGAAGGATGTTAATATACTCTAAGATGTTTGTGTGTGTGTGGAGTTGTACAGTCTGCTGGACACCGGACGGGGTAGGAATGATTTACTGCGTCCGCCGTTGAACGAGTGTGTCGCTGAACGTACTCCTAGATCTAACCAGGACATCGTGGAGCGGGTGGGAGGTGTTTTCTAAGATGCCCAGTGAATATCATCGGCTTTCGGGACTTTTTTTGGGGGGCATTTTCTATAAACCGATCGCACGGCCAACGGGTTTAGAATCACCCCCCCCCCCCCAGTTTTATCAAAGATTAAAATTTTATACGGTGTAACTGTGGCCTACCTTCGCCAAAGCTTCAGAGGAAACTTCGTCATCTGGAACCCAGAGCTTGGTCGTTTTCTTGCCAGGAATCTGTGAGAGTGTGTTTAAAAAAAAAAGAAAACACATCATCCGGCATTCAACAGCAGGATCGTTGTGCTAACACGCAGAGCAAAGAGATTTATCGCTTACTTATTAGATCAGAGGTTCTCTTCAGGGCTTGCCATGCTTAATATCATGCCTTTAGTGCTTAAAACGTTTATTATATTCGATCACAAACGTCGGGTCCGCAAAAGGCTACAGCGAGGTGATGCGTGTTGGTAGAAAGTAAAACGGAGCAATATATTTCAAAAAAAAAAAAAGTCAAAGCTGTTCGTTATGTGCGATATCAAAGCGATCACAACCTTTTCATCCGCTTTTTGTCCTTTCCTATGAAAGGATTTTTTATAGGATTTTTATATTAGATTTATTTCGTTCACAAATTTTTCCAGAAATTCGGAATAACTCAATTAAATTAATTGCTTAATTAAATTCCAATTAAATGGAATTCTTGTTGTTTTTTCTGACTCATGAATAATAACACATTCCTTTATGCCCAACAGAAAATATTCCATCGGGCTGCATTTCGCCCCCGTTGTGTCCCAACGACACGTACACACATTCATTTTACTCAAGTACTTCTAATATTTATTATCCATAACAGCGTTATTTAATTACGTACTTTTATACATGTCTGATTTGACTTTAACTCAAATACCTTTAATATTTATTATGCATAACAGCAATTTTGATCCGTTTTATATTTGAGTCATTTGACAGTAACTCAAATTTGTCTTTTTCTCAATATATTTTAATATTTATCATACATAAAGGTGTTTTTTTTTTTTTATCACTTTTATATACGGTGTGTCTGATTTGACTTTACTTCACAAATTCATTTTACTCTAATACCTTGAATATTTATTATCCATAATGGATTTTTATTACTTTTATATATGTCTGTTTTGACTTTCATTCAAACATTCCTTTTTCTCAAATAACTAATATTTATTATACACAATGGTTTTTTATTTGAGCCATTTTACTAACTCAAATTTCTCTCTTACTCAACTTCTTAATTTTTATAATCCATGTTTATTACTTTTATATATGTCGGATTTGGACTAACTCAAATTGTTTCCGTTACTCAAGTACTTTTAATAGTTGTTAGACATAACCGCAGTTTTTGATTAGCTTTATATGAACTATATTGTATGACAATATACAGCTAGACTGTATCTACGCTAATAGATCAATCCAATCTAAGCAAACCTGTAGGTAAAACACACTTTATTGCTGGCAGATAAGCCGAATCAGGTGAGCTGTTTCGAACAGTGAGCTTTACAGGTTGGCAGAAGGTTTGTATGCGGCTTGGTTTTACACACCCGGTCATTCATCAGCAGATCTTTCACAATAAAGTTGGCCACTAGCGATTTCAGAGGGCCGGCAAACTGCTCGGGTGCCAACATAGCCAAATGCCCCAGCGTGGTGAGAGGAGTTATCAGCTGCTCCATGTTTTCAGTGTCCAGACTTTTATGCAGAGGCTGTAACCAAAGCGAGAACAGGCCAAAGATCAGCATCCTGTCTGTACACAACCCGTGATTTCTACTAAATAACTAGCAATTCGCGACTAGCGATACCTTTATCAAGACTCGTGTTTTTTTTTTTTGTTTTTTTTAGAAACCTCACCTCAAAGATCTGTGCAAAGTGTGTGTCTCTGTTGGAGAACATGACGTGGATGCAGCGGATGGCGTACTTGGCCTGGCGAGGGGGTCCCTTCTTGGCTTTGTGTTGCAGAACTGATAAAAGAACCCTGCAGGCAAAAAAAAAAAAAAAAAAAAAGGACAAAAAGAAAAACCCAGAAAAATGAGCTTCCCATAGCTGGACCAGTGCTAGATTAGCGATATACTTATCTAGAAATCATTTGGGGAAACTTGTTGTACTTTTTATGAAGTTCCTAAATCTAAACCAAAATAAGAAGTGCACTGACGATTTGATGTGAGGGAAGCTCTCCTCCAGTTTCCCGCCAGTGTTTTTAAAGATCTGCAGTGCGGCCTCGGCCACCTTCTCGTCGTCCATCTTCAAACAGCCGAGCAGAGACTCGAACGTCTCGGCCGAGTGGAAGGACACGGGATGAGTGAAGGACAAAACCTGGGGACACAACCGACAATCTAGTGTCTTCTGGAGTAAGATATTTAAAACTTTAATGCGCATCCTAACTGCAGCTTTTTAAGATCCTGAAGCGTGAAGCCAGAAAAGGGTCAAATAAGAACTTCTCTGAAAGTGAAATATTAGTTAAGGATTACTACGTATCATGTCACACTCGAACGAAATGAGATCTTGGCTTCATGAACATTGATACCTTGAGCAGCTCCAGCCCGGCCCTTATGGCCTGCTCAGTGGGAACGCCTTCATCGTCGTCGTCTGCTGTTCCTTCTATCGACTTGTTCACCTGTTTTATAAGCGCACTGCGGAAGGGAAAAAAAAAAAAAAAACACAAACGGAGATTAGCGTTAGGGTCAAAGCAATGCCGACTACTAGCGCGATAAAGCGCTACAGCTCCGTCTTTACGGGATTGAAAACACAGGAAATAGTAAAAGACATGGCGTGACAGACGAGTATTGGGCATTTCACAAACTGATTCTGAATTGAAAGCGCCGACACATGTAAACACCAGTTCGGAATAGATAACGCCTGATGTATAGTCAACCGGAATATGTTAACCGGAATGACAAAATGGGGTCAGGGTCGTTACCTGATTGACTCCGTGTCGATATGGACAGGAGCGATCCTCTCCAGTAAGAACTTCACCATCTCTAAGAACGGGTTGGTGGGTTGTTTCGGGCTGCTCAGTTTTTTTGTAATCTCTTTCTGTAAAAAGAAAAAAAAAAAACATATAACAACTGGTCTCTCACGTACTCATTCTACTGGTTTGTTTAATTTTAGTGTACTTAACTGTTTCTGGGGAAAAAAACACAATAAAATACAGTTAACACTAATTAAATATCATGAAAACCGCAGTAACCGATTCATCAGTCATAACCTAAAACATAGCGGTTTCTTTAACCTCTTTAATTAACCTAGAATGATTGTCAATCCCAGAAGGTACTGAAACTAAATTAAAAGTCCTTACCACGCAGACCTCGGCCTGTTTGCAGGAACAGCTTGGACTGACTAGCGTTTCCAGCTGCTTCCTGATCTTCTCATCCTCTTCCAAAGCCTGTGCCAGCTTCTTCACAAAATCCTGTGCCTTCCCCGGATCAGGCAAGTTTCCTAAATGGGGGGAAAAAAATCCCAATAAATAGAGGGACCAGTGGAGACATGCTGTCCTGACTTAATTATTAATCGATACATACAGAGATCAGGCATAACATTATCAGCACCGACAGGTGAAGTGAATAACACTGATTATCTCTTCATCACAGCACCTGTTATATATTACTGTTAGCGGGTGGGATATATTACTGTTAGCGGGTGGGATATATTACTGTTAGTGGGTGGGATATATTA
>JAOUQX010000041.1:16099056-16109528 GCA_028566295.1 Liobagrus marginatus | reverse complement strand
AGGCTCTGGGTCAGTGATCAATGGTATAAGGCTCTGGGTCAGTGATCAATGGTATAAGGCTCTGGGTCAGTGATCAATGGTATAAGGCTCTGGGTCAGTGATCAAAGGGTCGGGGGTTCAAGCCTCGCGCCAGACAAGCCACCATCATTGGGTCCTTGAGCAAGGCCCTCAACCTCACCTGCTCCAGGGGCGCCATTCGTTCTGGCTGACCCTGCGCTCTGACCCCAGCGTTCAAATTTGTATGCTGGGATATGCGGAATCAAAGAATTTCACTGTATGATGTGCATGTGACCAATAAACTGAACTTTGAAAAGGGTAAAAAATTTCTGTTTCTCTGGTCTACAATACGCCACGTATAAAGAATACACGTTTGTTTTATCATATTTTTAAAAATAATAATACAATATTATGTATTCAAGGCTAACAAAAAATGTAAATAGAAAGTAATAAAATATTAAAACACTTGGGGATTCGGTGTCCTTGGAAAAAAATCAGCTACAGTATGGTTAATTAAGTGTTATTAAATCTAAATAACTCACTGTGCCTCGAAATCTTTTTTTTTTTACATATTTTTTTGTTTTTACTACAGTATATTCATGTAAAAACTCAACACTGTTACAGTATTTTGAAATGAAAAAACTATTATTTTGAAATGAATAACACTTTTATTTTGAAATCAGCGGCCATGTTGGAAAAGCCTTCATTATTTACTCCATGGAGCGTAAACGCCGGTTGATTACCAAACGAAGTACTTTATTTAACGCAGTGCACTAGGTAGGGCGCGGAATCCTTAACATTCTCTTTACCTCAGGGTCTGTGCATAGGGAGGAGCGCGCGGTTTCGGATGGAGCCGTTAGCGTCTGTCTGTAAACGGTGAGGAGGTGGGCGGTGTAGTAAAATAGTTTACTACAGTCCTAATCCTGTGAGTAAAGATCCCTGCAGACAGCGAAAAGGTTAGATACGAATTATTTTAGCGCTTTAAGGTCATTATTGATATAATACAATGTAACTTTTATTGTTTTTCATTTTAAATTTGTTGCTAGGTGTCTGGGTAAGACGCCAGCAGTTTACTGTGTGTTATACTGTCTTTAACCGCATCATGGTTTTGTTATTTCTTCCTCTTGATTAGTTTGTGTGTGCTAGCAGGTGCTGAGATGGAGCAAGACACGTTAAAAGCGCCGAACTCTCTCAGACTGGAGCACAAGAGGCACGACATCGACACTTTCAGGTTCATTTATCAGCTAAAAATTTTTTTTTTGTTATTATTAGTATTTTATTCATTTTTCTATTAAAATGAAGAAATGTAAAACCAAAACTGCATTCCTATAGGTCTTAGCTACAGTTGCCAGCCCTTAACTACTGCTTCTTCTTCTTCTTCTTCATTTTTTCTTCTTCTTCTTCTTCTTCTTCTTCATTTTTTCTTCTTCTTCTTCTTGATTTTATATACTACTACTAGAAATAATTTTGTTTATCTAGCTGAAAATTATCCAGGAGATGCTAATTTTTAATAACCACAGTCGTGTCACATGCCTGAGTGTCTCATGGACATATGTTGCTGAAATCGCTCTCTCTCTCCGGATTAGCAGCACAAACACTAACCCTTTCATTGTGGCCTTAAGGAAAGCTGCTGAGGATTAAACCCCGGAGATTACTTTTTAGGCAGAACAAGTGGATTAGGTTGCTGTTTAGTTTTGTTAGGTGTGGTTCATGGGAATGGCGTGCAGATTGTGAAACACGTTTGATTTATCCACGGGTTCACGTGTCGTCTTTAACGCATAGTGATGCCAATAAAACATTGAGGAAGAGTACTAGATTCCCAGCACCTGAGCAAGGCCCTTAACCCTCAACTGCTCAGTTGGGGGTAAGTAAGTTAAATGTAAGTCGTGCTGGAGAAGGGCTAATGCTAACTGTAAGTGGTTTTAGTTCATCATGGCAGGTCAGCGAGCCATCCAAACCTTCTTCTCGCATTTGTGTGAAAAAGGGGTGTGTTTAAAAACTAGTGTGTTTTGATATAAGGGTTAATTAAATCTTTGCCTTCTTTTACTCTCGTGCATTTCTTCATATATACTTTTATTTTCACCTCCAGGCTGTTTATGGTCACGTGGAACGTAGCTACAGCGGAGCCTCCTGGTGACATCACGTCTCTCCTGCAGCTCAATTCCCCTAAGGAAGCAGACCTCTATGTGATCGGGTTAGTGTGAATGTGTTACTCTAAATTGTCCATAGGAGTGAATGTGTGTGTGAACGGTTGTCTGTGTAAGTGTTAGTGCTGTGATTAACTGCTGATTGTACAGGATGTACCCCGCCCTAACTCACACACTAAGTTATCTGGGATAGACTACAGCGCCCCCACGACCCTGAACAGGATAAACGCTAGATAATGTATGGATAAATGAATGGTTCATTTGGAGCATTGTGACCAGACCAGACCAGACGTGCTAACTGGGTTACCGAACCAATTTCAGAGAGACTGGGTTTTTGTTTATCTTGTCTAAATTAGGAGAAGTGGTAGCTCTGTAGTTATGGTGTTGGACTGCTGAGCCGAAGACCGGGGTTCAATTCCCAGCCCTGCCAAGCTACCACTGCTGGGCCCCTGAGTAAGGCCCTTAACCCCCCAACTGCTCGGTTGTAAGTCGCTCTGGATAAGAGCGTCTGTCAAATGCTACATTTTTTTCGTATACATAGGTGTTTGCTTTAAGCCTGTGTTGCTGTTCTGCTTTTTACCTCCAGGTTACAGGAAGTGAGAGCAGCTCCTCTGAAGTTTGTCTCGGATTTGGCTTTCGGAGATTCCTGGAGTTACCTGTTTATGAACACGTTGACTTCTCTGGGCTATATTAAAGTACACATTTTATTTCTTCTCAGTAATAAATCTGATTTCAGCCTGTTTAAAGATGAACAAATAGCAAACGATGTCTGTGTGTTCCTTTCCTCAGGTGTCCTCTGTGAGGATGCAGGGTCTGCTGTTGCTGCTCTTTTCTAAGTTGGAGCACGTCCCGTTTATCAGAGACATCCGAACCACATATACACGCACTGGGATCTACAGATACTGGGTAAGTGCCCGTTGTTGCATATTAGAAAAATGATTGGCCAGTATATCTCTAAGTAATAAGAATGTCAACAAATGTAAAACATTTATTTTGTTTAAAAAAAATATATATATATATATTGTGATTAATTTCAAGGGCTAAGAATTTTAAGTTTATTTTATGCTTATGGAAAACGTTAGCCTGGATTTGTTATCAGATTTTATTTGCAATCAAATTCTCAATTGTATTTTTTATTGTTAGCCTGAGAGTAATGTGATTTGTAAGACTGCCAGAGGTTTCGAATGAGTGCTCAGTTAGGACTATTATTTAATCTCAACATTGACTTCAGTGGTTCCTCCATAAGTTTATATATAAATATAATGAATAAAAAAAATGATTTTGTATGTAATACAAATGGGGTGACACACACACACACACACACACACACACACACACAAATCATTAGATTTAGAAATATCAGACTGCATTGAGAAATTTTCACCAAACGAAGCGTTTCTTTTTCTCTGTTCAGGGAAATAAAGGAGGGGTGAGCATCCGTTTCTCCTTGTATGGACATTCGGTCTGCTTCCTCAACTGTCACCTGGCAGCACACATCCATAACTCCTCTGAAAGAGTCGAGGAGTTTGAGCACATTCTCAACTCGCAGACATTCGAAGGCAGAAACACTCTGTCTGTTTTGGACCACAAGTAAGTTCACAGTAAACTGCAGTAAATGTGCTGCTGTTATCGGTTTGTGTAAGATTCTGATGCTTAGATGTTTAAGGAACTGAACACATGGAATCGTGCTGGTATGGGAAAATGATCAACCAATCAGGTGCATGATAGTGAAATTGAAATCATTTAACTATAAATTGCAATTTAAACATCACATTACGGCATTTTATTCCGCATATATCAGCAGTTACAACCTTCTAATGAAGTAACGAATGACATTGTAGTTTTTATCCATTTGTAGTTACCAAAATGGGTGGGCGATATTACTGTTAGCGGGTGGGCGATATTACTGTTAGCGGGTGGGAAATGTTACTGTTAGTGGGTGGGATATATTACTGTTAGTGGTGGGATATATTACTGTTAGTGTGTGGGATATATTACTGTTAGTGAGTGGGATATGTTACTGTTAGCGGGTGGGATATGTTACTGTTAGCGGGTGGGATATGTTACTGTTAGTGGATTGGATATATTACTGTTAGTGGGTGGGAAATGTTACTGTTAGTGGGTGGGATATATATATGTCTATCTGTTCTAGCGCCCCCTACCACCAGACCCTGTTTATTAAAAGTTGCTAATACATCGCCGCTCTGTTTTTAGGCTCATCTTCTGGTTCGGAGACTTAAATTTTCGTATCAACGACCACGGAATGCACTTCATCCGCAACTGCATCAACAGCAAGAATTTCAACCTGCTGTGGTCTAAGGACCAGGTACACGCTGTGACATTCTGATTCTGTCACCATAGAAACGGAGATGGCGGCTAGGTTTAGCGTTTCGACCCGCCTTGTAATGCTTCTTTGCTTTCTTCAGCTGACCATGATGAAGAAGACGATTCCCAGACTGCAGCAGTTTGAAGAAGGACCTCTCGATTTTCGACCGACCTACAAATTTGACTTGGACTCTAATGAATACGACTCCAGGTAGGTGTGTGTAATGTGAGCGGCTCTCAGCAGCATGTTACAGCTGTTTTGCGTTCCTGGATTTAGGGTTTGTCCTGTCTTATCCTCGCAGGCTACAGACGGCTTGGTTGGGTCTTACGTAAGCGTTTAATTCTTACATTAGCGTCCTCATTGATGAAACCCTTACTACCTCTTCACTAACATTGTTCACATCAAGTCCACTTCCTGTCTAACGGATGAGCACAGTACACACTTCCGTTTTTTTTCCCCGACTAAACTAGCTACGTTAGTGGATAATATGCCCTGTTACAAAGCATCATGTGATCTCTCTCTCTCACTGTAACATTACGGTGATAACACTCTCACTGTGATGAATGCGTAAGATTATCATACTAACGAGTAGGCCTAACCTGAATCCTGAACCTGATAACCGTGAAGTATAAAATAATTCTTATAATACTAATATCTATTTTTTATTTTTTTTCAAGTAATTGAAAAAATTCTTGAACATTTTATTATTATATCATAGAAATGAATTTATGTATTTTCTTATAATTGAATAATGTTCTATTGATTTATAGTATTTATTTATTAGTACTATAATTTACTTCTTTTTACTTTCTCTCTTCCGCTTCTGCGTACTGGCGTGGCTGAGCAGCGGGAAAAAGCGAAAGCCCGCATGGTGCGATCGGATCCTGTGGCGGCTCAACCCCAAACCTCCACCTGAGAATGCAGGTAATGAGCATGATGATGATGATGATGATGAGGGTGATGAAGAGCAGAATCAGCTTGAGGAGCCATTGAGTGAATTTCCTCTGAGAGTCGTGCAAGACGCCTACACCAGCAACATGGACTACAGCACTAGTGACCATAAACCCGTCATTGGCATCTTTACACTGGAGGTAAAGCTTGAGCTTTTTTCCTGTCGTGCTGCATCATTATATAATGATATGTATTTACAGTCCTGTTTAGATGTATTGGCACCCTTAAGGAAAACAAGCCGAAATTACCCGTGCAGATTGTGATCGTTTAAATTCATATATACATTGTGTGGACATCGTATTCTGTTTAGTTTCATTCTTTTTTTGCCATTTGACCTTTTTTTTTTTTTTTTTTTTTTTTTTAATTTATTTTGTAAAAAATATAACTAGTAAATTATTTTGTGCCACGTTTTCATTTTAGTTTGAATTGTGCCACTATGTAAGGATGTGTATGTGGTATATTATCTTTCCAGCTGAGGAAGATGTACAAGACTCCGCTGGTGCGAGTGTGTGCTGAAGGGGAATGGAGCGCAGACCTGGATGCCCTGGTGACTTACTGTCCTTTGGAGCAGTTTCCTTCCAGCGCCTGGGACTGGATTGGCCTGTATAAGGTCAGGATCTGCGTCTGCATGCAACAACTTCTGTTTGGAAGAGTGACAGATGAACGCTGTCTCCCTCTTTATCCCCTCTTTCTTTCTCTCTCTTTCGTTTCACTTTTTAAAACGTTTATTTAGCTATGAAATAATGTACTAATTAGGCGGCACGGTGACAGAGCGGTTAGCACGACTGCCTCGCAGTAAGAAGGTCATGAGTTCGATTCCCATCCAGGGTGTTGCTGTGTGGAGTTTGCATGTTCTCACCGTGCTTGCGCAGGTTTTCTCCAGGTACTCCGGTTTCCTCCCGTCTCCAAACACACGTGATTGTACATAGGTGAATGTGTTACTCTAAATCGTCCATAGGAGTGAATGTGTGTGTGAATGGTTATCTGTCTCTAAGTGTTAGTGCTGTGATTAACTGCTGATTGTACAGGATGTACCCCGGCCTAACTCACACACTAAGTTATCTGGGATACACTACAGCGCCCCCACGACCCTGAACAGGATAAATGCTAGAATCTAGCGGCTACACAATGAATGGATAAAAGTATAAAACATAACCAAAATGTTTCAGAGAGTGTTTTGGAATTTGTAGCAGCATTGCATATATCTGACATCTGATGTCCACCAGATATCTGAGATGAACTATTTTTGATACCATGCTAATACTAGGTACCAGATCAATTCTATTGCTAATAAAAACCAACCAATGAGTAAACTGAGAGCTAAATTAATTCATTTTAAAATTGACCCTTTGTATGGTAATTAGGGACAGGGTGGTGGTTTATTGCGTGCTTGGAAATGGACTCATTCTGCATTTTTAAAGAAAGCTTCTCTTTCTCTCTGTTTTTTTTTTTTTCTCTCTCTCCCTTTGCAGGTCGGATTCCAGAGCGTCTCTGACTACATCACCTATACCTGGGTAAAAGATGACCAGGTGGCCTTTAACAATGAGCTCGTTCAGGTAACATGTTGTAAATCTGCCACATGCTCCAATCCAACACTTGGACAAATGAAATTGAAATGAATGAATCTGCTTTAATATGGTTTTGTTCTTGTTTACAGGTCTATGTAAGCAAGGAGGAGATCCCAGTTGTAGGAGGCGAGTGTGTCCTATGCTACTACAGTAGTAACCTGCAGTGCATCGTGGGCATCAGCGAACCTTTTAAAGTAAGCACACAAGCACTTCTATACGAAAACAGATCTGAAAACTGTTATTAGAAACATTCTCCTGCTTGTACTGGGTTTACAAAACCTCACGTTTTAATTTCCAGGTTCACGAGTCACAAGCAGCGATTGAAGAAGGTTTTCTACCTGAGAATGTTAACAGACTGGACCAGGCTTTGTCCAGTAGGGGACAACACTAAGAGGCTGGTTTGAAGCTGATTAGCGTTGGATTCTCTGTGTGCTTAAAAACATCCTGAAGAATTTCTTACACAAGTGCAATTTTTTTCAGAATATGAAAGGATTCAAATCTTCATCTAAAGGTTTTCTCTGCTCTTCTTTGATCGTTGCTTTTTTTGTGTTTTAATTTTTTTCCCTTTCTCATTAATATTTTTCTGGCTTTTGATTTACTTATTTTAACTTTATTCACATAATCACTGAGTGGTACATTTTATTCTTCTAGATTTATAGCCAGTGTAATATTTTAAAGGTGTTTTATCTTCTATTCTATTCATGCACTCTATCGTACTGTAATCACGGTCAGTGCTTTATTTTTATTTTATTTTTTTTTTATAGTCCAGCACATATATTTAAACCTGTTACAAAAGAAGAATGTTAGTTTTCTATTTATCATTTTGCACTGATTCCTTTGACACAATATGTGTAGTTTGTACAACGCATAATGCTGCTGTTATTAGATGAGAATATAATTCTTTTACTTTTGGAATTATGTTTCTTTGAATTGTTGTTTGTTAGAATGATTTGTCAAGCCAGATGATGCAGATGTGTCTGCATTATTCCACATGTTTTGCTCATACCTAATGTGTAGGGTTATTTAAAAATATCACTGCACTGATTTGTTGACACTTAAATGTTTGTGTAATTTATTTTGTTAAAAAAAAAAAAAGTATAATTATGACTGACATTTTTTAGTAGTATAATATAAGCGTATTAAGAATATAAAAATGCATAGCAGCATGTGCATAAATAAATATTTTGTTGCGATTTAATTTCTAAGTCTATAATAATTTATTGCTTAATAAATTGCTAAAAAAAAAAAATCCACACTCTTTGTAGGCGAATGTTTGTTTGCCGTAACTCCGCCCCTTTTTGTGAGTTCCTTTGGTAGCTGAAGAAGCCGCTTTTAGTCCCGCCCCATCCGGGACTGTCAGTGATGTTCCCTTGGCAACCGTGTGAAACACTGGGCCGCGCGGGCGCTTGAAAGCTCAAGTAATTGACTACTTTTAACACGCTTTAACTATCCAGGAAGGTGAGTTTTATTCTAAAAACGTCATATATGATATTTTTTCTGTTTTCCCCGTTATTCTAACAATCTAAATGCCAATTTATTACAAAACATCAATGTTTTAAACCAAGATACCGTTCAGACTTAAACCAGAGGAATTTAAAGCTACATTTTTAATTAGTTCATTATTAGTTTTTCTTTTTTTTAATAAAACAAACCAAAGAAAAGCTTGTCATCGATTTAAAACAGGACTATATAATCCACTTTGAGCAAATTTTGATATTTTTATATGGATTTTTTTATTATTAAAGGCCTATTATTAGTTATTAAAAATAATTAGCATTGGTTTCAAAACATTATCTACAAATTATATTGTTTTAGAACGTTAAAAAGGTATCCACATTGTTATACACAAAAATTGTATAAAGTTTTCATAAAATGTTCTTCATTTAACTTGTAGGTTGGGCAACACGCCAAGTATTAATGAAACCTTAAAAAAAATGAACTATTATTAAACTCTATTTTAGTATCCTATTTCCATCCTTTCACTGCTTCTTTAAACCTTAAGAGATGGATTTGAATTGGAATAATGTGATTATTAAAATAGTCTTTGTTAATCATTAATAAAACTACTAATTAAAAAACTTCATAAATATTTCTCTAAAATGCATCAAGACTAAATTAGATTGAATATTTCTAATAAAATAATAAAAAATTAGTCTTTTTAAATAGTAAATAAATGACATCGATTATTTTAGACAGCATTTTCTCAAAATGTATGCTTTTAACATTCGTATATGTGTGTGTATATATATATATATATATATATGTCTTTATGAACTTTTCAACCCCAGAAACCATTTTGTTAATCGAGCTTTTCTTCACAGTGTAATGTCTCAGGTATTATTAAAAGGATCTTCTAAGTTTCGGCCTTCTGAGTGGAAACATGTGAACGCCGTACACCTTCGGAGCACAGAGGCTGAACGAGCATGCTCCGAACGGCTCACGGCTGACTGTAAGGGACTCATCGATGAGAGCGAGAAGTTGGTCAAATGCATGCAGCAGGATGCTAACAACAGTCTGGGTAAATGTGCCATAAAAGCTATACAACATTATTTTAGTACGGAACTTCCGGGCATTGCTGTGTGATATCTGGTGCTGTGTATGTCTGGTTTAATCTCAGAAAAAAGACTTAAAGATATTAAGTTCTGGAGGGAGGAGCTAGAGCAGAAACTGCAGGAGATAGTGCAGGAGATCGAGTTACTTCTGACTATTAAGAGCCGAGTGGAAAGAGCTCAGGGGAGTTGCTCTGAGCCTCTTCATGCTACTCAGAACTGTCTGGATGAGAGGTGAGGCACTAGTCTGACTCGCAAGGAATCGAAATCACTACGGACAATCAAATAATTCATCCGTTTGGTGAGATGTTCACCTTAAGAATGCTGATCTCTGAAAATGTTTCTCAGGCAGACGCAGGTGAAAATAGACCTGATTTATAATGTGGAGAAGGAGCTCCTGAAGGAGAAGGATGTAATCGAGGGAGTATCGACGCTCCTTCAGCGTGTTCTGGAGCAGATCATCGAGCAGATCAGGTGAACTGGATACTATCAGGAACAGGTACTGGCATGTCTGATCCACAAATGGAGGAAAGGTTCACTCTGTATTTCTGTCTTGCTTAATATCATCCCAGACTCAACCGCTCAGTAAAATACTCCCTGGAGAAAGATCTGTGGGATAAATTCCAGGCTGATCACATTGATGATTTCTGCTTCCTGCTCACCAGCACCACAGTAAATGCCGAGAAGCAAGCTGGAGCTGGACAGAGTCCTGATGAAGGGTAAAGTCATATAAAGGAATTAACATTCTGCGGCTTTATTTTAGAATAATATGATCTGATGACCTCTGAACAGTTTTAAGTAATTAAAAAATCTCAGGTGGGATATATTACTGTAAGCGGGTGGGATACGTTACTGTAAGCGGGTGGGATACGTTACTGTTAGCGGGTGGGATACGTTACTGTTAGCGGGTGGGATACGTTACTGTTAGCGGGTG
>JAOUQX010000041.1:15957568-15969647 GCA_028566295.1 Liobagrus marginatus | reverse complement strand
GATTTATTTATGTTCCCCCCCAGATTTATTTATGTTCACCCCCCCAGATTTATTTCATTTCAATAAACTTTCGCATTACTTTTACACAAAACATTACATTTCATATTAGCATTGAATTTTTATTTCACACAATTTATGTATTTTTATTATCTAGACTGTGTAATATATTTTTGCTTAAGTTTTACATACTACATTTACATTTCTGGAATTTGGCATTTATCCAGAGCAACTTGCATTGATCTCATTTTTCTTATTCAACTGGGCGGTTGTAGATTAAGGGCCTTTCTCAGGGGCCCAACAGTAGCAGTTTTGTAATGCCAGGAACCTACACATTTTTCCAATCAACAGCCCAACGTCAAAACACAGAGCTACTGCTTCTACAATAATCATATATACATTTTTTCTTTCCATATGTGATATTTTTGCACACTTTTCTATTAATATTTACATATTTGATTTTCTCAATGACTCACTTAACTTTTTTTTCTTACAGTATCAAACATTTATTTTGGCTTTACTTGTTACTGCTTAACATTGAATCATTTTTCACACTTTATTTATTTATTTATTTGTTTCTATTTCACATATTTTTACTACATTTGTTGTTTGCCCTAGTGTACATGCTTCATTTTTTAATTAATTAATTCTTTTTTGAACGTTGTTTTCCCCCATTTCATATAAAAAATCATGCATTATATTCCCGACCAACCCGCATGCTAATCCTACCTTTCAGATCATACCACCTTTAAATGATTCCCTATATAGTTTCAGGTTAAAAAAAAACAAACAAACGTATAATCGCATGTGATTACGAATATGCGAGTTATTCTGTAAAGGTCCGCAGACGAGTCAAAAGCCCGGCTCGTCGTCGAACGGTTAAACAATGGCATCTATTTACCAAATCTGTAGCACCAATGAGAGCAATAAACCCAACCAAAACACGAGATTACAACAGGCTCCGTGACCATCACCTCTCTCCGAGGGCGGTCATTAGCATATGAAAGTGTCACGCTCACGGCGCAGGCCTGCAATATTTACTCAGCTGTCTTTGCTGCTTCTGTCCTCCCTACACCACAGATTCCTTCCACACATGCAGGGCAAACAAACCGTGCTGAAACGATGTCCCATGACCTGTACTGTAGAAATGTCTCCCCTGGGTTGCAGCATGAACTCCACAATGAGCCACGGTGTGTCGGTGGCCACCGTTGCTCGGCAACAGACCGGTCGGCTCTCTTACAATACAGTAATTCAGGGAGCAACGCTCAAGTGCTTACACGTCCTTACTGAAAGGGCTCTTGACAAAGAGCCGACTTTACCTGTTCCAAACATCTGTGGATATGTTCAGGATGTTCTCTCTAAGAATTCAGTGTTTATTTACAACCAGGTGTCCATGTGGGTTTTTTTTTTTTTTTTTATCCTTTCATAACTGTTTTTTGTGATGACCTGGTAAAAAGTGGACTCACAGTGCAGTTATGACTAAAATTACTGTATATTATCATCATCATCATCATTATTATTATTAACATTCCCTCTGTATGAGAACAGCATGCTTTTCTTGCACCCACGGGGTTGGGGGTTTGATTCCGTCTCCCTGTGTGGGTGTAATTTGCATGTTCTTCCTGTGCTCTGGGGTGTCCTCAGGCTATCTTGCTTTCCTGCACAATCCAAAGACATGCGCTGTAATCTGACTGGCGCCTGCACTGGTGATTGATTGACAAGCTGTCCAGTGTGTCCTTGACCTTGCTCCCAGAGTCCCCTTGGACCCCGTGTACTGTAGGATTAGCGGTGGACAGGTCGGACAGATTTTCCCAGACAATTTGTTTCAATTCAAATGAGCGAAGACAGTGACATCATGGAGCTGAAGCGAGAAAGGATATAATCATGAACGCTTGACCCTAAACTTTAGATTAGCCTCTGTACATCTTAATAGAAATGAAGTCATTCAAATGGTTAGCATGCAAAGTTGTAAACCTTTTCATAAAAGTTGTATCACACACGTTCTCACACATGCCGCTGCACTTTCACCGAATTTGAACTAACAGCGTGTTACATTCATGTAACTCTGGCATCTAGTAAATCTAGTTTCAGCAACTCAAGTAGCTGTGGTTAACGTAGGCAACTCAAAAACAAATCCGCTTTCAAGTTTAACTCGAGTTTCTTAAAATGTCTAAGTCATGTGATTCAATATTCCTTAAATGCCTAACTCAACTAACTAGGATTTCTAACTCGTGAACGCTTTAATGTAAGTGACTCCATGTACCTATATTGTCGAAATCAATTAAGTCATATCACTCAAAAACAACTCAACTCAAATGAATTTTATAAATGTCTAACAAAGTATTTCAGGAATTCTTCCCATAAAATATTTAGCATCAAATAATAACTAATGTTTCTTGAAATGTCTACCTCAAGCAACTCAAATTTTCTAAAATGTCCAACTTAAGAAACTCAAATTTTCTAAAATGTCAAACTTAAGAAACTAAAATTTCCTAAAATGTACAACTTAAGAAACTTAAGTTTTCTTAAAGGTCACTAGCAGTTATCTCATAATTTCTAAAAAAAGATTTAAGTGTTAACTTACGTATCCTAAATATCCCAAATTTCAATCCCAAGTTACTCACCTTCCTTACACATCTCAAGATCCCTAAATATCCTACAATATCTAACTTAAATTACATTCACTTCCGGTCATCACCTTCATATCCGGTCATTAAAGCCTGAATGTAGGATCACAGATACTGTATGTTACTGCACTATGCAGTTCTGCATGTTCTGGTGGAAAGGATGTTATGTCAGACCAGCACTTATAGCTTTGATCATATGAACAGAGCGGTTTCTTATTGACATTCCGGATACACGTGAGCCCACATGTCCGGACTCCTCCGTGTTAGCAGAGTTCATTCGATATTTGTGGCTTCCTAGTGATTTCTCCCTCAAGCCTTTAGACTTGAGTTCCGTAATTAATTTGACCTTCTGCAGATTCAGCAGCGTGAACAGGAACAGGTCTCGAAGGAAGGATCTCTAAAGCTGAATTTATTTGATCTTGTCTTGTCTGTCAGTATGAGCTGGAATTTAGATTCGAGTTGGATTCGTGCGGCGAGACCACACGTCTCCTGAGATACCAGAGACTCGGGATTTCAGCAGTGCTCCAAAACCTGGATTAAGATGAAATACATTTTATGATGTACTGCATGCTATAGATGGTTATTAAGTCTGGCTTAAAGGTCGTGCACAAGAGCCAAATTCAAACTGAGGTTTATTTCAGTTTTATGATCTGCAAAGGAGTCGAAATGATGACTTCCGGAACGATTCATTGGTCAACATTGGTAGTCTTGGAAACGGTGGCATTTCACATCATAACCATCTGAAATGACCAGCACAGAACCTTACAGTCATGCCTTCACCTTCACCCATGTCCTAACCTTGTTACATGTCAAGTGACATTTTAACATGGCAGTAAATCCATACGTCTCTTCTTTCCTGACGCCAATACATGGCAATGTTCTCTCTGTTTCTCACCGTACATCAATCGTTTCAGTCATTCATAAATTCTGGATGAAAATGCCCTTTTAGTTAATTGCTGGGCAAATTTAATTTCTAAAAAAGCTCTTCAAAGAGTGAGAGGTAATGAAGTTGGGACGTCTCTGACGATGCCCTCGGCACCCCGCCTCTTTGGTTCGCAGGGCCGAGTGTGAGTGTTAGACACTTACATTAGAGTCGGATGATTATGTAGGGTGAAATGCTCCACAGCTCAGATTATGGTAGCCGGCACAGTGCCCTTGTCTGAGTTAGGCAAAGGACAACCGGTTAAGACGTTTTTAGAAGGAAGAAGGATATTCCACCATCCACCCCATCACCATCATCATCACCACCATCATTATCATAACCCTGCCTGGAACGAACAGAACGCTAGTGCAGCAGCACTGGACTCAGAAATTCGTCTGCTCGACTGGGGACATGCATCAATCCGTCTGGGTCCAACCAGAGAGAAATGCGTAACCTTCAAACGTCGGTCGGTGTAGAATAGCTAGCATTAGCTATTATAGCTAGTGAGACACTTTTCTGGCTGAGCTTTGCTTTAATATAACCGCCGGCTAGTTAAATTAAGATGCTGTTAAATAACACTCCTAAGTCCAATTTAAGCGCAACCCCTGCTGTGTCCTCTCGAGCCCTCAATTATGCCAAGCGTGCCACGGAGGAGCATGCTGCAAACTTCTTCCTGTGGTCATTAGCAACAGGGTGAAAGAATAGTGCAACTTTGGGCATGGGAATTAGCAAGGGGGAAAATGGTCAGTTATATTAGTCAGGTAGATTTGGTATATAAAAAGGAATCTGTGCCGGTCTCGGTGTATATGAAGGTATCGTGACTGTTTTTAGGGTTCTACAGGTTGAAAAGTGTGAAAACTGAGAAAGCCTGGTATAAAGATTTCATCACTACATTGCTGCTGAAGGATCGCAGACACTTTAGGTTATAAACTACATCAAAGATGCTTAAACGAAACATCAGTAGAGAATTTAACAATCCAAACCGTCGATCACACATAGCTACCAGGGGTTTGGACCGATATTTAGGTAGATTAATTGCTTATGCCATCAAGTATTTGTAATTAGCTTTGTTCATGCCATGTTCATCGCTCGGAATGTCTTGTTTTTAAAGTAATATTACAATAAAAATATTACAATAACCAACGTAAGTAACTTTTTTTAAACATAATTACACGTAGCAAGTTTATAGAGGGAACATAGCGCTGATGACGTAGCTGTCTGTGCTAACGGTATGCTAATACATATATTGACAGGCAGGTACCCAGCTAACAAAATCATGTTGTGAGAACGTTCTAGGTGTGTACGCAATGTGTAACAATCCATAAACGTGAAAATGTCCAGGTTGTGAAACGTTCCAACAACATTGTTTTCTCTCAACATTATGACATCATTCATCAAGTACGAGTAACGACATAAGGAGCGTCATAAGGAAGTGCGTTGTTCTATGAACGTTTTCTCTCAACATAATGAGAACGTGTGCTAACTAGTTACTGTATAACGTTATAAGAATGTTCCATTAACATTATTTCAGAACGCTTTGTCCTAACATTTAGACAACTTTTAAAGAACGTTAGCTGGCTTTGTGGGAACGTTCCCTGTCAGCTGGGTAGGACGGCCTATCATAATGTTTGTATCGAATGTTTTGAATGGACAACGTTTTTTGGGTCCTACGCCATCCACAGATGATATAAATACATATAAAAACATTTAGAACATTTAACTTAAAGAGTGCTATCCAGATATGGAGACTTTAAACCAGCAGAACAAACAATGTTTTGGAACAAAATCTCTTACCGTGCCTTTAATCTATAATGCCAATAGACAGTAAATGCTTACATGCCTCTCATGCTTACGCAATTTTTAAATTATTATTTCAATTGTTTAAATAACTACACATCGGTGCATTTCTAGCTTGAAATACAGTTTTAATGTATTTGCTATAACAATTTGATTTTTATTTTTTATAACATCAAGCCAAAAAACAGCTTTACAGAAATTTAAAAATAAAAATTATGATTTTTTATTTTTTTTAACTCATCATGGAACGACATGAGGAATAATAAACCTTAAATGGAACCAGACATGATTTTCTAAACATGTTTTTTAAATGTGTTTAAACTGATTTTATCTGTTTATGTTTTTAAGTGTGCACACGCACATATTTTCTATCGTAGTTCATTTATAGCAGCGTTCGGTAAACCACACCACCACACCTGCTTTAGGGTAACTCTAATGATTATACCTTTAAACATGGATTTAATGTGGTGTTTATTTACATTTAAGTGGTTTAACTTGTAAGGTTACTATAACTTTGGAAAGAATTATTTTTTTCCAGTATCATAAACTAAACATTAAATAAAACAACTGATAACATGACGGGGTCATAGTTTGAAAAACACTTGATCCTGGATACAAAAGATTTCAATTATAGTCTTGTGCAATTATAATCGTGCGATTTTGTTTTAAAATAAATATAATAAGGGAAATAAATTGCAAAAGACGAAGACTGTAGAGCAACTTAAATAATTAATGTGTAATTTAGTTAAATCTAGCTTACATCATAAAATACAGTAAATATACTGAAAAAAAAAATCTATATTTTTGGTGCCTGCTTTAGAACTCAGGGTCTTGTACTATGACTGGAGGAAAAAGTTTTTTAAGGGTTTTTCTGGTAGGTTCTTCACTTTCATGTCGAGGAAAGTGTTGAGGAAGCAACTTTCCCACCTCCAAAATCTTAAAAACACATTGTTGGAATCTTCAGCCCTGCAGGTCAGGAAAATATGTTTTAAAATTATTTTTTAGCCCACTCACGCCTACAAGTCGAAAACATGCAACTTTTTTTTAGCAGAATGCTATAAAGCAGAAATTCTGTGGCTTTATCACTATTTCAGTGCATTTAAGCGTTATCACAGTTCATCTTCACCATGTTAGACACACAGTCGTCCAGAACGTCTTCGTATGTTATAGCGTTACGTTATTACTTCACTGGAAATAAGAGACACAAACACCGTTACAGCATGACAATGCCCCTGTGCACAAATCTCCTGTACTACATGTAACACATGCTGTGTTCTGTACAGAACCCTGTCTCTGTACTCAACCTCACTGTGAACCTTTGGAACAAACTAAAATTAGAGCCTCAAAATCCTAACATCTGCTCTTACTAATGCTCTTATATCGGAACAAACACAAGTCTCCACAACCATGTGCTAATATCTACAGATAAAAAAGTGAACATATTTAGTGAAAAGCCTTCACAGTAAAGAAGACTGGATCTTTTTACGTATTTAGAAAAGCTGGACTAAATCTGGAGTGGGATATTCAGCAAGCAGCATATATAGGCATGATGGTCAGTGGTATGGCACAAACTATATATAGTGTAGGTTTAAATTTCAAAAAAGGGGATTGCTACCTGTTTTGAATCATCGTATTGAATAATACTGTTTAAAAACAAGCAAAATCAAAACTTTTTTAGAATCAAGTAAATGCAAGTTTGGAGCAATTTTTATGTGCACCGAGCGTCCTACTTAATAAATTTGTAATAATTTTTTTTTTTTAAAAACATTAATAAAACTTAATAAAGTCACCTGGCATGAAACAAAATAGTAGCTAAAGCGTAACACCTTGAACAGGTGACGCTGAAACCTCGGAGGACAAACGACTGACTTGCTTGCTGCAATCCGTTAAATGTAGCTTTCTGAGAACAAAACCCCAGTTAGGTGCCTTCTTGCCAAACATGTCTAGCTAATTAATTTATTACTTGCCCCACCCCTGTATTTTAGTGTATTACACTCTTTCCAACACACACACACACTTACGTTACGGGGGGACGTGCTACTACCTCAGTGGTTAAAGATTGCGTCTTTAAATCCAGGCACGGACTTAATTAAAACGTGAGGTCAGCAGACTCTTAGGGCCCCGTGGTATTAGGGGGCCCCTGTCAAATATAAATCATATATTACTTATTAGTATTTTATTTGTGAATTTAATTGTATTTCATTTTACATTGAGAAGAAATGCAGTTTATTTTCTAAACGTTAAGGACAAACATAATAATAAAAAAAAAATATATATATATATATAGATAATATAAAGAATGTTTAAAGCTTGACTGTTGGGGCCCCATATTTGAAATCATTTAAGGCCCCAAAACCTAATTAGAAAAAAATTGTAGCATGTTCTGGATTGAAGTTTCTGCTATACATGTTAATGCAACAAACATTACAGATACACAGCAGGGTCAGGGGTCAGTGATCAGAGGGTCGAGGGTTCAAGCCTCGCACCAGGCAAGCCACCGTCATTGGGTCCTTGAGCAAGGCCCTTAATCTCACCTGCTCCAGGGCCGCCGTTCGTTCTGGCTGACCCTGCGCTCTGACCCCAGCCTTCAAATGTGCATGCTGGGATATGCGGAATCAAAGAATTTCACTGTATGATGTACTGTATGATGTGCATGTGACCAATAAACTGAACTTGAACTTGAACAGCAGTGTAATAGTTATTATTATGGATTTTTTTTTGTATATGACTTCCATGCTAAATTATTCACTCTGCATTGCCATACATTGCTTCCCCCACCTCTCTTACAGTGTCCTGAGGTCTGATATATTTGAGGACACGAGGTACCGAACTGTTCGTGTTGAACTTATCTCGTTCTAACTGCGTTGTTCTCATGTCGGAAAAACAACTTAGCGTTCTTACACCGTGGCCTGTAGAATAGAACGCGACGTACAGTAAGAACCTGCCGGCGCTGATCTGATACACCATGATGTCAAAACTTGTTGCCAAAAAAAAAAAAAAAAAAAAAAACAAGACCCAGTGCGCCTGTGTGCTTGCGCGTGAGATTTTATGCGCATGTGCGGTGCGGTGCGGCGCGGCGCGGCGCCTCCGTACAAGTGCTATAAATCGCATGCATAATGCTAGTCCACTCTATAAAAATGTCACCGGTCCACCCCGCACGCCCTGGGCTGACATTTCTATTCTACAGATGGAAAAATCATTTCAGTGCGGCACCGCTGACAGATGAGCTGGCAACCAGAGACATGATTTAAGATCCTTCTTTTCCTTTTGCCCTCTACTTTTGCTTACGCCGTTAGTTTTAATACAGGACTTTTTTTTCTGCTTGCATTTGTTTCCTTTCCCCCCTCTCCCTCCCTCTTGGCTCCTCGCCTCCTCCGTCACCTCCTCCTCCTCCTCCTCTTCATAGCACGAGCCAATTTAAGAGCCACTGTAAATGTCTTCTTAAAAGCTGCTGCAGAGCTAAGATCTTTTGCTGGCACGCACGCGACGAGCCGTGGCGTTTACAAGAGCACGTCCTGCCAGTCATTTCTTTCGTCTTATTTTTTTTTTTTTTTTTTTTTTTTTTTTTTTTTAAATCTCGAACATGGCAATGCGTGCGTGCGTGCGTGAGTGCGCACTCCACCGCTTGGTTTATCTGCCCTCGATCTCACTACGGATATCTGCTGGTTTCTTTCCTTTTCAATCCCCAAAGTATGAATAATACAGATTAGTCTTCATTAAGATCAACAATTACGGGTCATGACGGAGAGACGTGGCAAATTTACAGTATGTCCAGTAAACGAGTGCGTCATTGACTTCCTAGCCCAACAATTAACCAGTGCATTTTTTTTCCTTCTGTGCTTTTGTTTTTTACCCCCTTTCTCATTCTGCACTCATACTTGCAATCGCATTCCTAATTCGTGCTCTAATTGCATTCAGAATAAAGGTCAAAGTCCAGTCACCTGGCTCGTGTAAGTTCAAGTGCGCATGTGATAAACATGCGTGGAGCCGTAATTTCCCCGAACAAACAACACAAGGGTTCACAAACCTTGTAGTTTGCACTCAAAATGTCTGGCCTGTGCTAGGTGCAGTCATGAATGAGAAGGAACCTGTAGGGAAAAAAGGACTGAAGTCCGAATAGATGAAGGAATAAAACAGCACTCATCAAATGATTCTGGTCTCCTTCAAAATCAGCACAGCTCGCTCACTTTTATTCTTTTTTGCTACAAAAAGAACTTTCTCTACATTACTTTTTGTTTTTGTACATTCTTTTTTCTGTGCCAATCTGGCTTTTTAATTAACAATGCTGCAAACAAAGCATTACATAACAGACCACTGTATATTACAGGACAAATTCAGATCGTATTTATCACATATACATACATGCAGTGAAATATTTTTATTCCGCATATCCCAGCCTACGAATTTGAACACTGGGGTCAGAGCGCAGGGTCAGCCAGAACAAACAGCGCCCCTGGAGCAAGTGAGGTTAAGGGCCTTGCTCAAGGACCCAATGATGGTAGCTTGCCTGGTGCGAGGCTTGAGGCCCCAACCCTCTGATCACTGACCCAGAGCCTTATACCAATGAGCCACCTTCATCGCTGAATCACTGAATTACTGTAGCCATCATACAGGAAGTAGGTTACTCTAAGTATACTCGAAGAAAAATGGTATTTCCATCTCTTTTAAGTCGTTGGGACATCTTTGCTTTCTTTGCTATTAATAATAATAACGTTAAAACGTTGAAAAAAAAACACTTAACATGACAGTATTTGGTACTTTAAAACCCTAAAACTGCAGAAACTTTCATGTTGATACAGGTATTAAATATTTCTGTAACTCTTTAAAAAGTTAGTCACTTCCTCTTCTTTCTTTCTCTTTCTTTCTTTCTTTCTTTCTTTCTTTCTTTCTTTCTTTCTTTCTTTCTCTCTTTCTTTCTTCCTTTCTCTCTTTCTTTCTTCCTTTCTTTCTTTCAGCTTCTTTGCCCTCCAATACCACAACGCAAAAATGAATAATGAAATTTCGAGTTATCGTTCTACTTGCATATTTTTAGACCTAGAAATGTTATACTATACTATCTTTATATGGGTCATGAACTGACCTTTATTATTTTATACTGTTGTCTGAGGTCCATTTATGACGTTCGCGGGGTTTTGAGAAACGCTCTGTTTTTATGGTTGGGCTGCTTATGTAATTTCCCTACAATGACTATGATTAAAATCAGTGGGTGGGGCTAAAGAATTAAGCGTTGATATTCTGTGTAGGCGGTGTTTAACCTGTAGGCACATTCCAGGATGTGGTGTTGGCTGAGCTTTAATTTCAGTAACAAAGATATTTTCAGTACTGAAACTTACAGGATATTATTTTTGTCAGATGACGTCTTATAAAGTTAAAGTTAAAGTTAAAGTTCAGTTTATTGGTCACATGCACATCATACAGTACAACATACAGTGAAATTCATTGAGTCCGCATATCCCAGCATACACATTTGAACGCTGGGGTCAGAGCGCAGGGTCAGCCAGAACGAACGGCGCCACTGGAGCAGGTGAGGTTAAGGGCCTTGCTCAAGGACCCAATGACAGTGGCTTATACTATATATCAAAAGCTCAAGTTAAAGTTGATTTCTCAATTTGTGACCCCTTTATGCCCTCGTCAACATTCAATACAACCCGGCAATGATTCAGTTAAACATGACACGTAATGACAAATCAAGATACCTCGAAGATATCACAAACGTTTTTTCAACAATATAAAGAAGGCATGGATCAGCTAAATCATTTTTCATTGACTGGATGTGTATTGTTGTTGATAAAGAAATATGGATTGTGGGTAATTTCTAATGTACTTTTATATACAACAGATACTGAGAAATATATATTGTTTTTCTTTTTGGTCTAAAATATAAAACAATGAATATTGGATCAAAGCTCAGAACAACAGTACTATCTGAAACGTCTGGATGGACACCATTGCAGATTTTATTGGCCAACAGGAAATCCAGAGAAATCTCCTAAAGCATTTCCGGATTTGTGAGCCACAAACACAGATGTAGGTTTGGCATCTGAGTACTAATGATGCTTGTGCATAACGAAATTCACAAGCATCATTAGTTCCGCTACACACACACTTACACCACTCTTACTCACACTAAATCTGTAATAGGAGTAAGGAAATGTATCCCTACAATCAAACAGCACCATTTACAGATACAAACACCAAAACTAATAACGCTGTCACACTGCTAACCTTTGACCCCTAACCAATTGCTATCTTTCTTTGCTTTAGCTCCATTTTGCTTGGCAATGTAAAGATGTTAATAAAGTCCAAGCGACAGAAATCTATACCGAATCCATACTCAATTATGATCCGGATAATCCGTGTTTAAAACTACTCACTACAATTTAGTGCGTCATAGCATGATCTGTCGTTAGCAATAAATGCTCACAACACTCTGAATAATGTTTTAAGTTAGAGTATAGTGATATCATACACTATATGGCTATATGTTAGGGTCTTCCCCAAACTGTTGCCACAAAGTCTGAAGCACACAGTGATGTAGAACGTCTTTGTATGTTACAGCGTTACGTTATTCCTACACTGGAACTAAGAGACACAAACACTGTTCCAGCATGACAATGTCCCTGTGCACAAATCTCCTGTACTACATGTACACATGCTGTGTTCTGGATGTTATGGAGCGGAAGAACACGAGTGTCCTGCACAGAACCCTGTCTCTGTCTCAACCTCACTGTACACC
>JAOUQX010000041.1:15704927-15716838 GCA_028566295.1 Liobagrus marginatus | reverse complement strand
TATTGTCCTATAAATACAAAATAAACTAGAGATTTCACATCAGTGACCTCAGTAAATGTTTTCCTGCCTATTGAGATAACTTGAAATAACTTGAACACATGAATTGTTTGGAAATATTTTTCCCAATATTATTATTATTTTTTTTTTTCGCACATTTTTGAAAATCTTCCCACGTACCCCCTGTGGACTGCCCACGTACCCCCGGTTGGGAAACACTGATCTAAGGTAATGACTGCCTGCACAGTTTCCGTCAGAGCGCCACCTAATGGTCCGGAGATACAAAAAAGGGTATTCTTGTGTATAACTTTTTGAATACTTTGGTCTCATCATAACTGTGGTCTCTGTAGCTTGCTCTAGGTATTCAAGTAGTAGTCTACTTTCAAATACTAGTAGTAGGTAGTCAAGTGATCTCTGTTGCATGGTCGGTCATTTTGCGCGTCACCCATTTTTTATTTTGTCATAAAATTCAGGATTTAACAAACACAACTGCGTATCATAACACTTGGTAAAGATCATCAGTGCCACATTCTGAGTTAACTTACCAACAAATATTTGCGCCTTGTGCCACCTTGTGGTCGAGTTCATTTTAAAATAATTACTGAATGCCAATAAGATCTGACTGAAATAAAATTCTGTTAAGCAGCCAATGGTTTATTATTGTAATGGGGTTTCGTTTATGTTTACTTTAGCAGCTCTTCCAAATCTCATTTTTCTTACTCTCAAGTGTCCTCAAATAAATCTCTTACTGTCGTCGATTGGCTTGACTCTGATAATTGCTGCTTGCAGCGTTATCATTATTATTATTTTTTATTTTTTCTCTACCAGAATTGTCCAGTTAAATGCTTTCTAGATGGTCCTTCTTGACCTCACGTCTGAAAATGATTGTCTTGAATTATACGATCGAATGATAAGTGATTTATGCTGTTTAAAAATAAAGAAATAAATACGCAGGCATGTTACCTTCACACGTTCTTCGCACCCGCTTCAGAGGCTGGGGTTTCAAGGACTGCATGGAAGTCCTTGTACAACCTAGCAACCGTGTACAACATGCACTTTCGATACACACGACCTTGGTTCTTTTCAGCAGTGTTTTTAATCCCAGATACACAAAGCTTTGACGGCTATAGCTGTAGTTAGAGACTGGTATTCGAGTTAGCTAGCGAGTAAGTAGCTAACCTTAGCAGTTTTTTTTTTTTTTTTTCTTCTATAGAATATTTAGTATTAAGGTTGAGCTTTTGAATTATCCTTGTGTTTGTTTAATATATTCGTTTATTCAAGAATCAAGTCCAGAAGCGTTTAGTCGTCATTTGCACAGTAACATGGTGGACCCTATTTAAATAGTCATTCCATCATAACTAGCCGTAGCTAGTTGCGTTTATTCCGTGCTGTTCGTGTTCACACTCAATCTTCATCCGTACTCTTTTGATGTTCAGGCTGCGAATCGCCCAGGAGGAGCACCGCACGGTGGAGGTGGAGAAGGTGAACCTGGAACAGAAACTCCGGGACGAGATCAACGCCGCCAAGCAGGAGGCTCAGCGTTTGCGGGAGCTGCGGGAAGGAACTGAGAACGAGCTCAGCCGGCAGAAATACGCCGAGGAAGAGCTGGAGCAGGTGCCGGCTTTGTTATTGACTAATAAATATTGCTTATTGATCGATTATGTATTGATCTTTATACTTGTCTTTAAGTCAGTAGGAAACCGTGTGAATACTCCTTGCGCAAACAATAAAGATCTCTGGATATAAACGGGATTACAAATAATGGCAAAACGAATGTTTGAAAGCGTAAACGAATGTTTTATGCCGACACACTACAGCAAAAGACTACGCAAGTAACTAACTGTACACCGTTTGTAGCTGGTGAAAATGCTAGAGCTCTAATAGTTTTACCAAACGCCGTGTGTTTGCGAAACACCCAAATTCGCCACGCCCATCGTCATCGTCGTGACTTCCCGAAGCGAAGCCAGAAGCCGATTGTGCTGAGCGCAAGGATTTTAGAACTCGTAAGTGGAAACAACATGGTGTGGTTTAACAGCGCTTATAAAACTGCAGCGCCTCATTAGAGTCGTGTAATGAGGCTGGAAACAAGCGAGTCCATATTTATCCCTCTTCCCTTCACTCTGAGAACTGGGATAAATAGCAGCAGTGCCCCTGAAATGTACATTTGTGGCAGGCAGAGGCGAGCTGTCCAAGTGTTTAATCTCATGTGTGTTTGCCGATTTTGTTTTAGGTCGTTGTGTCAAAGAGTCAGTAAAGGACACGAATCTGTGTGGCGCTGGCAGGATGAAAGAGCGATATAAATAAAGGAGTTGATGAAATTGGGTTGGATTGTACCGTTCGGGCTTTAATTTGTTCAGTCGTGCAGCACGGAATGAGCACAATTTTAATTCGTACTCTCTCTGCAGTTGCACTTTGTATGCGTTATCTCTTCATGTAAACATAACGCAGTACAGAGCGCGCACGCTTTCCATACGCCACAACACACATTCCTGTTAGTTGCTGGGTAACAACGCATTATAATTCTCAGGCCTCCATCATTAAGCAACCGAGGTGCGCTCTCTCTCTCTCTCTCTCTCTCTCTCTCTCTCTCTCTCTCTCTCTCTCTCTCTCTCTCTCTCAAGTCAGTTCATATACCATGTATAGTTTTGGCAAAACCTATTACTAAACATTTCCTTATAAAATGTTTTTCTTTATAATAACAAAAGCTTGAAAGACAAAGGGTATTGTTTGGATGTGTGTTTCTCTCTCACACACACACACACACACACACACACAATCTCTCTCTCCCCCTATCTCATCCTCTCCACCCTGCTTCGCTCTCTCTCTCTCTCTCTCTCTCTCTCTCTCTCTCTCTCTCTCTTCCTCAGCGCTCTCTCTTTCCCCCCCATCTCTTCCTTTCCGCCCTGCTGCGCTCTCTCCCTCTCTGTCTCTTCCTCTCCGCGCTCGCTCACCCGCTGTCTCTCTGTCCGTACGCTGACTCTGTCGCTTCCCGCAGGTGCGCATGGCCCTGAAGAAGGCTGAGAAAGAGTTGGAGTCGCGCAGCAGCTGGTCTCCGCCCGAAGCCCTGCAGAAATGGCTGCAGCTCACCCATGAGGTGGAGGTGCAGTACTACAACATAAAGAAGCAGAACGCTGAGAAACAGCTGCTAATCGCCAAAGAGGGGGTTAGTTTTTACTACGCTGTTTAACTCTCTTACACGTCGGCGCTGCACGGAATTAAGGATTGTTCGTAGTTCTGAACGTTGTAGTAATTGTCGTATGACATCATTATTTTTATTCTACAGAATTTTTTTTTGCATTAGTTTTATATTTACTTTTAATTTCGAATTATTGCCGGGTATTTATTTTTGTTTGTTTATTTATGATATAACATTTATATTATTTATTTATATTTATTTATCAGCACCTAACTCTGATTCCCAGGCGGAGAAGATAAAGAAGAAGAGGAACACACTGTTCGGGACGTTTCACGTGGCACACAGCTCCTCACTAGATGATGTGGATCACAAAATACTGGCAGCCAAGTGAGCAAACGCACACACACACACACGTTAGCTTTCGCACGACTGCACCGACACCCACACGTGGGACTATTCTAAACCTTTATTCTTTGTTTTATTTACACTAGACTGATTTGTTTTTGTTTGTTTGTTTTAGTTTGATTAGCTCAACGGCCTTTATGAATTTACATGCAGTATTCAATTCTAATGTGTTTATAATGTACTATATATATATATAAAAACTCTTTCTAAACATTTACTCGTTTGTTTATTCGCTCGTTTGTCCTTTATCTCTCTCTCTCTCTCTCTCTCTCTCAGGCAGGCCCTGGCCGAGGTAACAGCTGCCCTGCGCGAGCGGCTACACCGGTGGCAGCACATCGAGGTGCTGACCGGTTTTACAGTAGTAAATAATCCGGGTCTGCCCTCGCTGGCCTCCGCCCTCAACCTCGACCCCAGCTTTATGGGAGGCCGTGCTACGCCGCAGCCCTTCATCATGTCCGAAGACATGGACGACATGGACGAGGACATCATAGCACCCGGACCCCTGCAATGTAAGGACATGCCCGACTCGAACGGGTCCAAGGCTCGGTCCTTTAATAAGAGCTCCCAGAGACAAACCAAGGGCCTGCTGCTTAAAGCTAAAAAACCCTCCTCCTGACCCCCAGATGTGGTCCGTCCACATGTCTGAATAGTTCTGTTTCTGGAGAGACATGGGGACGTGGACTTGTTCTGTTAAACGTAATTCTTACTGTATGGGTTTGCCGTCTGTCCGGCGCATTGGGGTGTTTTGGACTTCAGGTGCTGTGCGAGTTCTTTACAATGCTTTTGTCACTCTTTTGGAAACGGTGTTACAGAATACATTCACAATGACACCAAAGCTTTGCTTTTTTTTTTCTTCGTCTTTAATGTTTCCTTAATCCGAGGCTCGATGGACAAATCGTTTTTTTTATATTTCTAAACCTTTTTTAAAGTAATTATTCCGCCGCAGCAGCGAGTGTACTGTATGTGTCAGAAAACTAACTATTACTCTGTAATCATCAGAGAAAAGATCCTTCTGATCGATCCGTTAAAGAAAGACGCAGAAAACACAGACAGTCGTAAAGGAATGATTATACGTCTTTATACATTATTTATTCATATGTTTAAAGACATAAAAAATAATCAGCTTCCCAAAACCCACAGCATGTTCGATTCATTTGCTGCCATCAGGTCGAACTCCGAATCGAATCAGTTTCTCCGAGTTCGTCGGAAGCGCGTCGAGCCTTCAAGTCGGTGTGATTGCTGTGTTCGCGCCTTGCTAAAGAACAGCACCCCCGTGGGGAGCAGGAAGAGTTTTAAGGGATTTGCTTAACGACTTATCCGTGCAGATTGGTGGTGCTGAGTTTTCATCCCCGATCTTCCGATCAACCGCTCAGAGCCTTAACCTGCTTGAGCCACTACTAATTATAGCTCATAGACTTGCAACGGTATAGAGGATTATTAGTATGGGTGCACCAATGCCACTTTTTAAGGCTTGATTCGGAGCACCAATATTTTTGCTCTGCTAATTGCCGATTTTTGTTTTAGTTTTTGTTTTGTTGCTGATCTGCCAGTTTTCCAAACACAACACATTGAGACTAATGAATAAAGGACAGCAGTAACCATGGGTATAGTAAAAAAGGGTTAAATTTCAAATTTTGAAATATTTCCATACTGCTGAGGCTGACATTTTGTCGGTTATGTGCGTCTGTGTCAGTTATGTCGGTTAAATACTGTAAATTACGTCCCAGTGAGGTATCGGCGCATCACTACCTCTTGGAAATTCAGCCTCCAGCAACATTTACGCTTCGTTTCTGGCATTTTGCAGACGCTCTTATCCAGAGTGTCGTACATGTATCTCATTTAAACAACTGAGCGGGTTAAGGGCCTTGCTCGGGGGCCAAGCAGTGGCCGATGCCAGGAATTGAACTCACGATCTTCCGGTCAGCATTTTAAACACCTTAACCATAAGCCTTGACCTCGTTCCAGCTTGATACACGACGCGCCCCAAACTTCCAGACGCCGCTCCAGTCTTACATTTCACCTGCCGCACTTACTTCTAAAGCATTCCTCCTTATTTCAGCCACCGCATGTAAACAAACACGTAACGGTATACTGCTGGTTTTAGCGTATTGCTATAAAGACTATATCTGTGGTATTAAATGCACATCGATGGCACCATTTAAAGTATAGCCTTGGTGTCTACAGGCTTGGATTTGTTGCTATGGCGCCAAAAGAGAAACTAAACTCGCCTTTGGCAGGTGAACTTCATAACAGTTGATGGAAGTAAATGTATAAATGGTCTTCGTGGAAATTCATAGATGGATTTTATTTGATGTATTTCTTCATTATTATAGATTTGTAATTTATTTTTTTTACTAATTTATAGACGGTTTGATTTTACTAATCTGTATGTCGCCCTCCCACTTTGCACCTTTCACCTCCGAACACCTCGAGTGTTGAGTCGCACCTAAAAGTGCATCTCGATGCATCCAGTGTTTGTTTTCCAGCTGTTGGCTAATCCGTGTGTAACATGCTCCGTTCTGTGTCCACAGCTCCCAGTATGATGTCGCTACGCCAAAGGCACATTGACCCGCAGCTAGTCTTGGGCTCTCAGAGGTTGGTAGAGAGCAGTCACACGACCGGAGGGCATCAGGGGGAGGGCGGTTTGTACGTGCCGTCCTGGCCCAGGCCCAACCTGTGCCAGTCGCACGGGCAGGTTGACACGCTGGGCGTCGCCGGCTCGCACCCCTCCATCTACTGCGCCTCCTCTTCTCCCTATTCCTCGCACTCCTCTTCCTCCGCTCCTCATACTTCCTTCTATCACTCATCTTTCCAGCCCATGGACCCCATTCCAGACTCGCCCCCGCGTCGCAGTAGAAGCTACGGGTACTCGTGTGGTTGTGTGTTTTAGCGCGCTGTGGTGTTGCGTTCATCTCTTTCATGAAGTCACACTCACACACTCACAGTGCCATGCTTTCGGCTTGCTGAGGTTTTATAACAATGCCAGAGATGCCAACATACACACTGTAGCTTTTGCGTTTACAATAATCGATCAGTTGCTATGGTGATACGAGTGGGGGGGGGGGCCTATAAACGTATCGTTTTGTCAAACCAATACAAATCAAGATGGCGAAGAAATCGGTATATTCGTACTTGCGATTTGTTCTCTCTGTAGGATTTCATAGCAATGTTGGCACCTCTACATCGGGTTTCACTCACATTTTAAAGCTTTTCCACCGGAGCCGGACCCCCATTCAGGAACCGGGCTGCGCTTTTATACTAAAAAGAAAAACATGGCAAGCAATGATAGTCATTGATGAAGCTTCCCCCCACAGACTGTAGTTTGTTTAAAAGACACCATTTTTAAAAGTAAGTAAAATTAAATGTAATATGGAAATGTAATAAAAGCTAGAAAGTAGTGTGACATCAAATATAAAGTGAAGAGCGAGGGGGAATTACAACCGCTATTCGGTCGGTTTAACGGCTCCACTGACCAAGCGGTCAACAAGTTAAAATAATTAAAATACTGTATATTATAAGGATTTCAAAAGAAAAAACGAGACTGACAAAAGCGGCAGCTTCCGCAAGAGATAACAAACTATTCCGGTCACGTGGGTTCTGCTTCTTGCCAATGCGAATGCGTTCCGGTTCTAAACGAGTGCTCCGGCACCTGCCCAGTGGAAAAGTGCTAATTAAACTACCTTTTTGCCCTAAATTAATAATTCATTTACATAATCAGTTTCTCTTTTTTCTTTTTTTTTTTTTTTTTTTTTTTTGGCAACCGATTTTTTTTCCAAAATTAATAACAGGAAGTGAAAGAGAACTAGCAGACTAGCGTATTCCCGATGAGTGATTAATGACTCTTTCTCCTCAGGGATTTGAATCGTTCTGACTCGGACTCCTCCCTGTCCGTGTCTCAGAGCAGCGAGCAACTTCGCCCGACGTTGAGCTCCAAGACTCTGCCCACGAAGCCCTCGTCCCTCCTCCACGGTTCCCAGTCGCGCTCCGAGGAGTCGGCTCCCTTCCACACCCCCAACGGAGGAAACCGAGTCCTCGACTCTTCCGGCTCTCCGGACGCCGGTTCGGACAGCCCCATCCTGATGAAAGATCTCTACGGCATGGGGAAGTCGGCCAGTATGAGCGAGATCCACGGATCCACGACGGAATCTTCGCGCTCGTTAAGCCCGAACTCGACCGAGCCGGACACTCCGTCTCCCACCGTGCTGCACGGGATGGCGGCGATGAAAAGCGCGAGTCGTATCCCTTCGAATTCTTTGAAGAAAAGCCCGATGGAGGAAGACAGCGCCTCTACAGGCGAAGACACTGACTCCACCAGCCGCAAGAAACACACCCCGTTCAAGATCTTTAAGAAGCAGAAGAAGTAATGAAGATTCTGGTTAAGACTTGCTCAAAAAAAGATGCACCTATACGCCGTTGTCACACTGGATGTCCCGATTATTTATGTTGTGGCACACGATTAATGCCCTGGCAAGGACTTAAATGGGCGTCCTTGTTTTTAATAAACCCCCACCCGCCCCTGTTTTTTTTTTGTTTGTTTTTCTGTCTTCCTAGGACATATATCCATGATGTCAGCGAGACGTAGGAATGTAAAGTAATTTATTCAGTGCCACAATGTTTCTCCCTCGAATTTCCTGGTACCTTCCTACCGGCTTGCATGCCTTGGCTGAAATCCTCTTTCGAATGCTCGTAAATGTTAGCTCGGTTATCGTTCCCTGCAGCTCGAGCACAAATTATCAAGTGTTCTGTTTTTGTTTTAAAGCAGCGTTCGCGTGTGTATGTGTGTGTGTGTGTGTGCGAGATCAGTGCCAGTCGAAACGCCAGCCAGGGGAGCAACAAAAAAAATCAAGTAAAATGATAAGAAAAGGGCTGAATCATGTTCGTGAAATCTTCAAGTGTGTTGCAATACCGCTGCACGTTAGCGATCTGGTTTTGCAGGCAGAGACGGAAAACCAAACTAGAACCGGATCATTCCAACACAGTGGTTCATCAAATGATTTTTTTTTATAATTCTTTTTTTCTTTTTTTTTTTTTCGACGCCCCAAATGGATGTTAAAGTCGAATCCATGCCTTGTAGACTAGCTCTGAATCTATCCCTAAAGTGTCTTGTACTTTGACGGCAGAGACGCTAACGTTTGTTTCAAAAGAAAAAGAAAAAAAAAAAAAAAAAAGACGCGTCCGTATTAAACTTCCGTCTCGCGAATTTAAAACGACAAAGTGTCGAACCAAAGATGGACTCCACCAAATGATGTAATCGATGTAAAAACGGTCGGTTTGGCAACACTCGGTGTCCGTAACGGTGTGTAGCGTCTACGTAAGCCCTGGGACAAATGAAACGAACCGCTATTTTGTACATCATGAAAATAAAAATACAAAAAATCCACAACAGGTGTCTATTGTTTAAAGTTTTAGCTTGTAGTTTATAGTTATATTTATATTTCGTGTACATTTAACTCATTTTAATCCAACTGAGCCGTTAAGAGCCTTTGCTCAGGGACCCAGCAATCGCAGCTTGTTGGTGCTGGGAATTAAACTGCTAAGCTTCTACATGTACGAACTTTTACATGTTTGAATATGGACATTGTAGATAAAGTTGGTATTAGTCAACATTCTATTATTATTGCCTTTATTTTTACCAGGAAGTGCACATTGAGTCAGGATAGCACGGCTCTCCCGGGTTGCCAGGTAACAATACATACGCCTTTTTTTATTTTGTAAGTTAAAACTAGATATCATTATTTGGTATAAATTCTAACCAGTTTAACGCAGAACCTTATTGGAACATTGACCGCATTAGCAGCTCAAACTATCTCACGAGGTTATGCGGTTTAACCTTTCGGAAGATGACCACCTCGACACCAAGGGTGTTGAAGGTGATGCAACGGCGTATCGGCCGTTATAAACTGACCTAACGAGTAGCGGTGTACTGAGATATCAATACACGTGAGCGATCCCGACCGCTAGCTAGCAGTCGTCTTATTGTATCTCTGAATTTAAACAGTGACTGGAAGTATAGTACAATACTATACTTACTATACTAACTATACTAACTATACTATACTTACTATACTAACTTAACTATACTATACTTACTATACTATACTAACTTTATTATACTAGCATAAGGGCAGATCCTACTGTGTTCCGGTTAAATAACTGGTTGTGTGTTTATTAATAACTGCTTTTCTAAAATGATCTACTATTTATAAATTCAGATATCCCAAAATATCGCCTTGCTTACAGTATCGCAACATAATCGTATCGCACCCCTGTATCGGGAAACGTATCGAATCACCAGATTGTTGCCGATGCACTGCCCTAATAACAAGGTCACGATTGGATTAACGCTGATGCGGTCGACATAACCAGGCTTATGTCGCATAACCACAACCTTATGTAAATGCTGGCATTAGGTGTGTGTAAGGTGACACATCGGTTATAAATAAGTTGCCAATGTCTCTGCTATACAGCTTACAGCAACGTGACCCAACTCCTGAAACGCTGTCGACATGAACCTGTTCGGTCATTTGCGCACGACGCTTCGTTAAATCAGGTTCATCAATACATATTTCGTTTTAGTTATAATTCTGATTAGTTAGGACTAATTATGAAAAGCGTACCGTAACAACCGGGTTATGACGATTGTTTTTATGCCAGTAGTTCATTTTATACTTTTTTTTTTTTTAAACGAGCTTTACGTTTACAGCGTTTAGCAAACGCTCCAATCCAGACACTTGCATTAACTTATTTTGGAGCAGTTAAGGGCCTTACTCAGGGGCCCAGCCGTTGCAGCTTGGCAGTGCTGGGAATTGAACCCATGACCTTCTGATAGGCCGTCCCCAACACTTGAACCGGTGAGCTACCACTTTTTTTTTTTTTTTTTTTGACCTTTGACATCACTTGGTTGTTCTACGGGTGTAGTGACAAACTAGCAGCCCATATTTACTGAAGCGTTCCGAAGGGCTTACGTAGGGTTTATATATATATCTATACGAACACCATCCTTTACGTCAAGCGTTCCCGAGGATTGTTTACATGAACTAACTTCTTTCACACCGTCTGTAATGGGTACGTCTCTGAGGAACTAGAAATAATCAAGTTAAATACAGTTCTCGGCTGAACATAGGCGCTATGCATTTCCCCCGCAGAGCTCCACGTGTTTATAGTATTCATGTAGACGTCGGTGTAAAACAGGAGCGCACTCCCGATCAAACATTTCCATGCGTCATTCGCACGAAGAAGCTGTAAAAGAACTTTTTGCTAAGCGTGTGTGTGGGTGTGTGTTTGGGTATACAGCATTTCATCTCTGCACTAATGCATGTTGCGTAACTGCTGAAAGACCGGCTCACGGGGAGTATTTCAGACTTCCACTTCCACCCCAGTGACTTCCTGCTTTAACGTCCTTCATTCGAGCGCCGATTTCTGATCGTGTTCATTTGTATATGAAGCAAAGGGAGGGAGGGAATATTTTTGGATCATCTGTGGTGTTGAGGACCGTTGTCCGGGTCTTGGGAATTTTATGCCACTCTTTGCATGAAAGCAATAAACGGTTCTAAAGATAAAGTTGTTGTTAGTTTTTTATTTTTATTCTTAGTTCAGGGATATTGCGCAATCATATTCTCAGGCTGGAGAGCTAATATCTGCACTTTTATCTTTTATTAGCTTGTTCTAGCGGATGCTTTCAAATTTCATTATTTAAAAAATATATACGGATAAAAAAAAACTGTTTACATGTTCATTAACCTTTTTAATTAATATTAGAGCTACACAATTACACTTATACCGCATACACCGATCAGGTATTATATTATGACCACTTTCATGGCGGTCCTAATATTTTGGTGGTCCTCATTTTCTGCCAAAAACGGTCCTGACCGGTCGAGGCATGGACTCCACCCACTGTCAGTACAAATTCTACCCCTGTAATAACGGTGTTCCTGACCGCTTGTGCGCTCAGAACCTCCGAACCGAGGAGACACTTTTAGGAAGATTCATTATTCATGTATAAAACATTCAAATATTAAACAGCATTTTTACTTTACAAACACTTCCACAAGTGGATAGTAGCGAAGTACTTTTACTCGACTTAATATTTTTTTGCAGTGTCTGTACTGTAGCAGTGTGTTTTTCTTTGGAAAACTTTGACTTAACTACATTCCAAAGAATAATATTGTTCTTTTTGCCGCACTACGTTTCATATCAAGTTTAATGAATGCTTTATGACGTTAGAAATATACGTAGTACATACATACTTTTATTTAAGTAACCATAACTAAAAGTTTTACTTGAGTGCAAGAAAGAAAGTAATACATTTATTAAACTATAAAAAGTTTCTATCATAGCGAAGAAAGCCCGGCAGCGTCTGTTCCATCTCAG
>JAOUQX010000041.1:15583250-15593379 GCA_028566295.1 Liobagrus marginatus | reverse complement strand
GCTTTAGGAGCGCCGTATCATTGTGTGGCCCCAACTTCGTAACCTGGATTACTTACTTAAAGGGGAAGTAGTAGTTGATGTGGTTAACATGTTCGACTGTTGATTGGAAGATCATTGGTTCAAGTCACAGCACCAACAAGCTGCCTCTGTTGGGCCCCTGAGCAAGGCCCCTACCCCACAAATGTTCAGTTGGATAAATAAGATAAATGCAAATCCCTTTGGATAAGGATGTCTGCGAAATGCTGTAACTGTAATGTACTTAAAGACTGCATTTTGTCTTTATAAGCTTAAAACAAAGTACATTTATATATGAAAGAGTCTTTGTGAAGATAAATGTATTAAATGTATATAGTGAAGATAAATGTATTATATGTATATGGTGAAGATAAATGTATATGTTTGTTAGTTTAACTTAAACGTTTGTATCTTATGTATTTCATCTCGAACCCATCGTTTCATGCTACACGATCAAACGATTAGCTACTCCGATCAGTATGCTGTTCACATTTACGCACAGATATACGATATGCAAAGGTCCTGTAACTTATTACCATTTAAAAATAAAAAAGAAAAATGATCAAAGCAAAATTATATACATGTAGTGGTCACTTTATTAGGAACATCTGTATACCTGCTCTGTCATGCAATGATCTAATCTGCCAATGATCTGAGTGGCACCTTTAATTAGGCACAGCTTCTGTGAACAACATAGTCTTGCATTTGCTTTTTTTTTTTTTTACTCCAATGCCGAAACCCTCGGATTTGTTCTCGGTGCCATGTGACAAGTCACGGTTCGGATTTCTGTTGGCGCTATAGGTTGGATCTGGATTTAAAGCGTTTCATTAGTGACCAGCATCCTATCTTCTCATCAAAAACACAATGTTTACATTTCTTTATTTAGGGTGAAGACTCCCTTAACCAAGGCGCCTTAAAATTGATCTCATTTATACTTCTGAGTAGTGGAGGGCTAAGGGCCTTGCTCAGGGGCCCTTCAGAGGCATCCCATTTATCTGTCGTGTGTTATTGCTAACATCACATTGTATGATCTCATTGCATGTCGTTTGATTGGAGCTTTCCGGTCACACAGCATCAGATCGCTGCATTCCTGCTGGTAAAATATTTGGCAACACATTGACATGACTGATCAGTTCTCAAAAATTATAGTCTCGTCACAACACCTTCAGTCATATGCTCATCTTTCAACGCACGCTAACACGGCCACCTTAATGACTCCCTCCCCTCCTCCACTTCCTCCTTCACCCCCACCCATTTTCTTCCCTCTTCTCATTTCCAGAGCAATAAAGGCCGTATTTATTTTTCTCTCTATTCAATTTGCCTGGCTCCAGGGTCATGTGGGTGAAGACTAAAGAGATTACAATACAGGAGGGGCAATCAATCGCTGCTTTTCATTTCAGCCGAGCCCAACCCAACGGGACTGTTTAGAGTCGGCCCCTCGCACGGAAAGAAAGCTTTCGCTCAATCCGTTAAGAGGGGCCCAAGCACAGCACACCTGGACGAATCTGAGATTTGGGAATGTCTGCACACAATGCACACGCTTGTATATACATACACATAACATGCCTTCATATCGATATAGTAGCTCAGTGTCGGACTAAGTATCGGTAGGTTGTGGGTTTAAATCCCGCTGTCGGGCCACTGAGCTAGGCCATTGACCCTGTCCATTTACCATTTGGGTAGAAAGGTGGTGGGGAAGCATCATGTTATTCGAGCGTGTGCTTGTGAAGTGTCTTGATAGGTCCTGGTGGGTGGAGCTCTTCCTGTCTACACACTGGGAAAATGGACATTTGGCTTTTTGTGTGACTGCATTTACGGCGTTTAGTGAAGCTGTGAGTGACCTTTTTAAAAATACGGCGTGGTTGAATTTAACATTTTAGATGGTTCCGGGGGGCGGGTGCTGGTAGCACGGTATCATGCTGATCCTTCACTCTTCCAACTTCCTAATTTGGACTATCTAAAGAAAGAAGTATGTAGTTACGTGTATATATGACAAATAAAGCAACAATAAACAACTGCAACGACAACAAGGTGCGAAAGTGAGGCTGGCGGAACCGCGTGTGGAAATGGGAACCGGCCAGAGCTGGACAACGGAAAGGGGTGACTGGATGGAGCAGTGGAGTGTGCACTCGGGAGTGCAGTGATCCGTTGGAAATCACTTGATCTGTATCGCACAGCTTGATGTGTCTGCCAGCCGTTCTGACAGCAGCCCAGCGGGGCCAATGCTCCTCTCGCTCGGCCGTCCTCAGCGTCCAGCACAACTGACTTGCTCGCCGTAACCCTTTTTAACATTGACTTCTGAGACATTCCTAATCAGTGTAAACACAAACGATTTTGTGGCTGTGTGTCCGGTCTAAAATGAGGATTTTGGTGTGCGAGCAGTTAATTTTTTCCCCTCTATTGGATGGATAACCTTAGATTATTTCCCTATTATTACTTCAGATGTCTTTATTACTATGGAAACAAGAAAGTGTTCAAACAAAAGCATTAACCTATACATGATTTGTCTTTTGATTTCAATTGCTATTATAAAAAACAATTAACGCCTTCCGACCAATCAAACGAGAGAATTCAAGACGCAATATATCTTAATGACTTTAACACGATGATACAGAATATCTCTAAAACGTAAATGCCCTGTAAGATTGTGGAGTGTATCGTTGTTTTAATACACATGCCGATGATTTGTTGACCTGTCCAGGTTTATTCCCACTTTTCTCATAACAGCAAGGCGAATGAGATCAGCGTTCACTCCCTGTTATTTCTACACATAATATCCATCAATTATTCTCTCATTACTATGCGGCTAAAACACGAGCGGCCCTGCGATTTAACCAGCATCTGCATCTATAAACAGACAGGTTGTTAACAGAGCATGGCTAATTTCTGAAACGTATTTTGGTTTCACGTTACACCGTGCCGCTCTGATTGGAATCCCCTCGGACCCCTTTTTGGCTAGTTTCCAGGAGTTACCTCTGATTGGCTGCACACACAAAGACACACATCTGCTTGGCAGAATAAGAGATTTGTCTTCGGGGAGCTCTTTTGCCCTGCTGGTGGGATGAGAAACCGAGCCTGCTATTGATTCGGTTGGTGGTCTGAGGGATGTCTTTAGGGAGGCAATAAAAATAATTACAAAAAGATCATCAAAGCTCAGCAACCTTTTGCTCTGCACCTGAATGAATGTGTGATCAAATTAATCAGAGGAGAGATGAAGCTGCTTGTTCGGTCAATGTGTGGAGGCAATTCTTTCGCCTGTTACCTGCTTTAAGGGGTTGCACAGAGGCAAATTGGGGCTAATTGCCTGATTAGTCCAGTATAAACTTGTTGGCTAACCCTAAAAATGACCATTTAACTGTAACGTCCGCTTGTGGACGGCCGCTAATGGAGGTCCTTTTGTTCAGAGTTTAGAGTAGGGTTCGGGCGGGCAAGTGGTAGGCCAGTGGTTAAAGTCATTTGTGGGTTCAATTCCTAAGCATGCCCATTAACTCTCAACCTGTTAGTTGGATTAAAAAAGAAATCATTACAGTCAGTCTGGATAAAGTTGTCTGCCAAATGCCATAGGTACGTCTGACATCACTGCAAGACACGAACCAGGGTCTGATTAGCGTTTGTCCTTTTGTCAAGCTAAAATTGCAATGATGCTACAAACCATCTGTGCCTTGGAGTTTAAAGAGGATGATTGCTCTCTCAAATGCAAGAACGACCTTGTCAAATCGAGTGGGCTTTATTGTCATTCTCTGAGCGACTCGCTTATGGTAGACATTCAGAATGATAAACACACATGACAATAAACAGACACAACGGTGCCCGCTGAATAGACGTGACAAAAGGAGAGAACTGGATGGAAAATAACAGTGCAGAGTTTTCAATAAACTTTTTACAGATGTTACATCAGGGGTTCTAATGTCGCATTCGTGGGGGAAGTGGTAGCTCGGTGGTTAAGGTGTTGGACTGCTGATCCGAAGACCGGGGTTCGATTCCCAGTACCGCTAAGCTACCACTGATAGGCCCCTGGGCAATGCCCTTAACCGTCAACCTGCTCGGTGATGAGTCGCTCTGGATAAGAGCTTCTGTTAAATGTGAATGCATCAGAATTATTACTCGATTGATTTTTGATCTGTACTGCAAATAATGTTTGGTAAATCATTTGGTGATCCGAACCACCCATGCCCTATGGAACCATGCCAGTTGGGTAGAAAGGTGGGAAGCAACTTGTTATTCCAGACTGGGAAGTGTCTTGATCTGTCCAGATGGGTTGAGATCTCATTCCTGGCAGGAAATGGACGTTTGCCTGTTTCTGTGCACCAACTACTAGTGAATGCGGTTACGGTTTCTAATGAAGCTATGAGTGACATTTTGAAAAATATGCGGTGGTTAATTTGACCCGACTAACTATACTTTACAGTAGGGAGTGGTATCGCCAACACTTAAGGGTGTGGGTTGCTGATCAGAATGTTGGGGGGACATGGAGGGGGGGGGGGTCGTTGGGCAAAGCTTAACGCTGCTAAACTGCCAGTGTTCAACAGGTAACACTTCCTAAGCTGTGGAAAAGTAAAAGTAGAATATCCTTTAGACTAAGACCTACAGGACTGGGTCTTTATACCCAGACCGACACAAGCAGCATGTTAAGGTGTTTAGGTTAAATTCTCAATAAAACAAATCTAGTTTGTTGATTAGTCAGTGTGACCCTTGGATCCTGTTTAATTAACAAGCACGTGTCCATGAAAAAACCTCCATATTCCTCCACAGCTAAATGGTTCAAAAGGAGAAAATAAAAACAAAATGAAATCCTTTGAAAGGTCCCCTCTCATACCTCCCACTGTGTTTTCTTTCCATTCTTTTTCCTCCTCATTCATCATCCTTTTCTAAATGCATACGGGACACCCTGATGTACAGCAGATAAAATTAGCCTCCCCCATGCTGCAGAGAAAGGACTACCATCGGTAAGACAGCATTGTCCTTGACCAGAGCGTAAACAATGCCTCATATTACAGCATCCCCCCTGAGGACATGTTGCCTCCATAGAAACCATGTCCTTCTTCCAATTCTTCTTGAGAGAGATGTTGTAGATATAAGAGGTAGGATACATCACTTCCCTTCATCCTTAAATAAAGAATTTTAAATTGATGGCTCATCTGTCAAAGGTTGTCCAAGCTATCATTGGTATCTTCAGGATTTGCTGTCCTTCGGCAGATGTTCAACAGAGGATAGTTAGCCTACTCTTTTGGTATCGGTCATATTCTAGGACTAGCATCCATTTGTGTAGTTTTAAAGCTAGCTAGCTCTGTGGATCCCATGTTTCTGGGTTCATCTAGTCCATTGGTTCTATCCACGATCATCATTGAAGGCAGCTCATAAGACCAGATACCATTTAACACGATGCCACCACAGACTTTCATTTCTTTTTATTTAGTTTCCCCTTCGCAAGTCTGATTAATCAAGACCATATCTTCCGACAAAGGACAAAGATGTAAGCATTTCTTTTCCTAGCATCTAATTCATTGCCAGCCATCTCACTTGTTCAATGTTTATGGCTCCAGTGGTTTGTGTAAAGGACCACAGAAATCTTATTTATAGACAAACTGCTAAGCCTTAAAGAGTTCCTGTTATCGAAAAAGCAGTCATGTCAGTTGTGTTTCTGGATCTTGGTACACAAAGACTGTCGGGTAACATAACCCTTGTAAATATTAGTTGATTATATGAGCGTTGGCTAGCAGCAAAAATTAGCTGCTAGTAGAGAAATCATTTTTACGGAATTTGGCAGACGCCGTTATCCAGAGCAAATTATTACAGAGCATTTGAGGGTTAAGGACCTTGATCAAAAGTCCAGCAGTGGCAGTCCTGGGAATTGAACCCAGGTCTTTCCAAACACCAGTCCAACACCTTAACCACTGAACTACTATCCCAGCTAAGTTAGGGTGTGAGGCGGGTACACCCTGGACAATCGGCAATTAATCGCAGGACTAACACTGGAGACAGACAACCATTCACACACACATTCACCTATGTACAATCACATGTGTTTGGAGGCATGAGGAAACCAGAGTACCCAGAAAAAGCCCACGCAAGCATGGGGAGAACATGTAAAGTCCACACCGTAACATCCTTGACAGGAATCAAACCCATGACCTTATTGCTGTGATGCAGGAGTGCTAACAACTCTGTCACCGTGCCGCCCCATATCCTTTTTTAATTTCGAAAAATGATCTCATTGCAAACACGCACAGTATCCAGTTCGTCCTCTCTTGTGATATATAGTGGGTCGTGGGTGAAATACCCATGGCACTACAGCAGAGGTCTAAAGGAGAGTAATGACTCTTTGATTGGAGCAGGCCTGGACCAAAGTGAAGTGCACTTGTCTGAGCTGTAGAGAGCCCTTGATTGCACAACAACCTATGATCACATTAGGAGGCCACCGGCGAGAGGGTTTTACATAAAATAGGAAGAGACCGGGGACCGGAAACGTGCCTCTATGGAATGCAGGGAATTGATTTGGCCTGTGGAATGCTGAGGGAAATAAACAGTAAATTAGCCTTTCAGGTTGATTTGGGTCAGTGACGATACAATGCGAGGCAAGAACGTCTACAGTTTATATTTCTTTTGTCCACAAGGTCACTGCACTGATAGTTTGCAGATAAGTCGGAAGCGTTAATTACGGCACCTGATTGGCTCGTTTGAGTTGATCGTTTTAGCTTGAACTGATTTTGTGCGTCATGTCTGAAAGGTGCCGACTTCGAGAGCTAAGGCAACAGCATATGTATGCAAGGCATGGCAAAAAAATACACAAATCTGTTTTACAGATCTGCATGGTGAGAAGTGCACTTGGCACAGCGACTTGGATCCCTTGCGCACTTGCCTTTACCCGGTTTCTTCTCAGCAATCACGCAGGCATCTGCTGAGTGCATTTTTTTCTGCTGCGGTAGAGAAGCAACGGCCAGATGGTGGCTCAAGGTTTAAGTGATTAGAGGATGTAGATCGGAATACAAATTGGATTAAACAAAATTAAACAGAACGAAATTGAATTGCGTGGCCAGTGCTGATGTCTGTTGCCTCATCTATATAAAACCTCTGCCAGTAACTCAGTGCTTTAGAAGGCGAGCAGATGTTTCAATCAGGTAGCTGTGCGTGGTTGTGCTTGGTTGCAACAATACTTGTTCAATAAAGAGGTATTTTGGGCAAAAAGCCAGGACTTATTAATTGCTAATTTGGTGACCTTAGCGCTCCTAGAATGGCTATCTTGTTCTCTGTATGGTCATGTTAACTGAAGATCTGAAGAAATCTTTGTAGCATTAGCGAGAACGTGCCTATCACATAGGACAAAGAGCAATGGAGAGATCCCACGTTATCTGATAAGAGAAAATCTATTAATCGATTGCGAAATCGATCATGTTGTGAGCTTAAACAGGACCGGGAGGTCTGTAGCACCAAATCAGATGTTAGTTAGAAAATATGTAACACGTCACATACATTGTTTACATACACCTTCTAATGAAGCTCTGAGATTTGGCGGATTAGATGATGATCCATTAGTCACTGTCGCAGTTGTTTAGCTTCACAGAGGCCAGTATTTTGTCAGGTGCCCCACTTAGATAAAAGACAGCAGCTCTGATCATTACTCAATGAAAGGGAAATGGCAGGGATTAGCCAAAATTAGTTGGAGTGTGGAGAAGTCATCTCCTCCAAGCCAGGGGTCAATGGACCACAGTGGGAGACAAGTAACCTTAAGGCAGGTTTAGAACAAGGAATAAACCCATCACGTTCTCCCTCTCTATCTTTCTTTCATTATTTTCACTTAACCCACGTCTGTTATATTATAAACCACGACATTTTCATTGCGGCTGAATTGTGTATCTCTGTTGTCCTGTTTCTGGTTATCAGATCCACACAGTTAGCAAGGATTATGCACCACCAGTATTCCCGCGCTTATCAACCTGCTAAACAAAAAGCCTCCTGTTTGTACTTTGCTTCCTCCACAAACCTCAACCTTCAGTTCTGTACGTCAGCAGAACACCTGGGCCCCTGAGGGAGGTTGTCGTCCCTGTTCCTTTTTCTGGACATTGCCCCAAGCATGGACAGCATAAAGAGTATTTCTTTAACACACCTTAGCGTTATTATATTACAATCATTACATAAATACATAATAATAATTAAGTATGTATACTTATTAATACAGCTAGCGTAAACTAGATATCATTTACACCAGGTAGAATTGACCGTATTTCTTTCAAAACACATGTTGCATTATTACTCTACGTTGTATATAATTAATAACACAGAATCGCATCTAACATGAAGGGTAGAGTAGAACCTTCATAACAAAAAACTAGCACTATATGTTGGCTTTGACATAGCTAGTATTAACTCTAAATCCATTACAACAGCTAGTAAACTCTATCATAGCATTTAAGATGAACTATACATTCTTTACAGCTAGAACAAAATACGTATCTCTCATATCAGATGGCCCAAATTATGTTTTTAATAATAGCTTGCATTAACTACAGTATATAGCATTCACCACAGCTAGCATTAACTACAGTATATAGCATTCACCACAGCTAGCATTAACTACAGTATACAACATTCACTACAGCTAGCATTAACAGTATATAGCATTCACCACAGCCAACACTAACTATACAGCATTCACTACAGCTAGCATTAACAGTATATAGCATTCACCACAGCTAACATTAACTACAGTATATAGCATTCACCACAGCTAGCATTAACTACATAGCCTTCACCGCGAACATTAAACATGTAAAGCCTTCGTAACAGCTTGCATTAACTATATATTATTCATAGCAGCTATCCTTTTAACACAGCTAGCAAAGACGTTTACCTTTCACAACATCTAGCACAAACAATGTATCACTATCAACAGCTAGCATATTAATACTACATTTATACCCTTCATAAAAACTAGCACTAGATAGCAAGCTGTATACATTTATGCATCTTTAACAACTAGCATGACCTAAGAGCTAGCAGGAAGAGTTACTTTCTCAGACCTTTGCAGAACAGCTAGCGCGGAATGTACAGTATATCGTTCGTAACACAGTTAGCATGACGTTTGAATGCTAGTGCAGTTTGTAGCATTATTATTTAAAATAGAAAAAAGTTGAGTCAAGTTCATTGTAATAAATAAATTTAAGTGCAGTTAAAGTATAAATCCCAAGTATTCTTTCTGTAATGTGTAACTAAGATTAATGTACTAGTGTTGTACTTGTGTTTTCTGTAAGTAACTTAGACGAGTTTTATTCTTCTTTATAACACTTTATATCATCAACGTCCACTTTAAACTAAACTTATACAGATACTGTTAGTGTACTAGTTATGTTCTACTAGTCGACTGTTTAGTTAATTAACCTTCACTTTAAACTAAACTCGTACAGGTAAAATGTCAACTATAAACATACTAACATATGTTTTTATACTAACACTAAACTCTTGTAACGGAGTGGAAAAAGAGCATTTTTAAATCAACAGCTAGCGGTCACAACCGCTACAACAACATCTTATTAAAATGCGTAAAGCTAGCGCGACAGCGTTAGCCCATCAAGTTAAGCTTCTGTCTTTGGCTGGGATTTTTAAGGGATCAGGGTCTGCTTTTGTCTCCAGTTCGTCCAAACTTCAGTAATGTAAATGCAGGGTGGCCCTTGGCTCCTTATCGCTGGGATTAAGACTCGCGCCACACGCTCTCCCGCACGCTATTATCATAAGATCCAGACTTGTAACGCAGCCTGCCAGTGTCAACCGTACACGAAGCAGAGCCATGCAGGGAAAGGCTCAGGGGATTAGCATTTTAACTCAGTGTGAGGCTAACCCTTGAGAAGCCCTCTGTCATGTGGGTCAGGTCCCAAATGGCCTGCTAGGACACACAGGATTAGGGTTTGGGACAAAAAGGTTGGGATTGTGGAAGATGGGAAGAAAATAACTCAGGATGGATATTTGAAAAGCATTCTTGGATCTGGAAAAGTAATTATCAATTATTAATAAACTTCTTTTTTGGAAGGGAAGTCAGTGCTAGTTATTGTACAGGATGGATGGAGATATGTATGTATGTGTGTGTGTACATGTGTGTGTGTGTGTGTGTGTGTGTGTGTGT
>JAOUQX010000041.1:15539099-15550090 GCA_028566295.1 Liobagrus marginatus | reverse complement strand
GAGAGAGAGAGAGAGGGCGAGAGAGAGAGAGAGAGAGGGCGAGAGAGAGAGAGAGAGAGGGCGAGAGAGAGAGAGAGAGAGGGCGAGAGAGAGAGAGAGGGCGAGAGAGAGGGAGGGCGAGAGAGAGATGTTTGGTTAAAGGCAGTTAAAGCTGGGGAGAGTTGGCTGAGGTCAGCAGCGCCGAGGTTGGACCAGTAAGAGGAAAGTAAAACGCAGAAATTGCTTGGAGATTTATTTTAGTCCAACTTGGAAACGTTTCTTCTTTCCTTCTGCAAATTTCACGCTCTTAATCACACAATTAAATCAGCCTGTAGTTCTGCTGTGCTACTACGTCTGTTGGACGTGTTCGTGTGCAGGAAAGGAAGCGTTTCAGAAGAAAAGGAAGGAAGGAAGGAAGTCTTTAGGAAGGAAAGGGTTAAAATGGAAAGTCAAGCGTTTGTAAAAGTAGTAAAGGACCGCACGGGTTAAAAACACGGTCGAACGCTGTTTAAGTAAGAAAGGAAAGGCTTTGAAAGAAAAGACGAGCAAATGTAAGGAAAGTTAAAGATTATAAAGGTTTAGAGAACGTAAATGTTTTCATTCTGCATTTTAACACTTTAATAAAACGTTGTATGTTTATAAAGCTGTTAGTTATGGGGACGCAACAAATGTCCCCATAAAACATGGTTATGTCGTAATACCAGTGTAATACCCATGTTACTACAAATTTGTGTTCTCATAAATTCATGAAAGCAAGTTCACACACACACACACACACACACACACACACACACACACACTTTTGACATTGACAGCGCTAAATGTCACACATGACAATGCGTGTGTCACGCAGTGTCCTCTAATGACTGACCTACAGGAAGTGTGTAGACCTGCAGCTCCACACACACACACACACACACACACACGTTGTACAGGTGGAGAAGAGCATCTGTAGCCTAGGGGTGTAAAGAATACAAACTGCTGACAACGTCGGTTCCGACTCGGCACTCTTGTTAAATATGGCACCTGATCCCCATGGTATGTGGATCTGATGTTACTGTAACGTTTCTCCATCGTGGCATTTCAACCTTTCGCTGTTTTTAAGCAGTTTGACTTTTAATCGAGAGTCTACGTCATATTGATTTTTCTTTTTCCCCAAGTCTCCCCATGTGCTTAATTGGGATTCGAGAAACTGTAACCTGGTGGTTCAGGTGTTGATCTATTGATCAAATGGTTGCGAACCGGTTTGAATCCCAGGACCATCAAGCTGCCACATCTGAGCCATTGCAGCAGGCCCTTAACCCTCATCCGCTTAGTTTTAAATGAGATTAAATATAAGTTGCTCTGGATAAAGGCGTCTATTAAATGCTAGAACTGTTTTTTTTTTTTTTTTACAGCTTCCACACATTTTGTTTTGCTTTCGAACCCTTTCGTTCATCTTGCCCGTGTTTTGAAGACGTGTCCGCCCAAACACCGGTGGTGTCCGCGGCATTAACGTGGGCCATTAGCCATAATTAACGCCGTGATCCATATTGCAACGTGCCACCGCAAACACTTAATGAATTGTAATATCTTTGGACATGTGCCAGCGTGCAGAGCTCGGGCTGTTATCCCTAACGACGTCTCGTCCGGACTGCAAGCACGGGATTGTTCCTCACAGGGTATCGGACTCGCATTCCGTCGCATACCTAGCTAGTTGTAGTCACTTCTGCCTGCCTGCCAAGTGGACCGAAAATAAAGTTTTAGCGTTTATTTGTTTATTTATAAAGTGCCAGATATGCACTGTGGTTGGCAGGAAGGCTATTTGCTGTTGCAGTCTGGTTGGGAGAGATGAGTAGCTTGGGAAGTGGGGGGTGAGTAATGGCTACTGCACTGTTCTTATCACCCGTTCACACACCTGCACTTCTTTCAGTGCCACGGTCCTAATTGCACCCTCGCTCCCCCGCCTTCCCATAATGCCGAGCTCGATATCTGCTTATGCTACACATTCCTGGGCAGATGCCTCCCTTGTACATTAGCAACACTGTTGGCTGCGATTGATGAGAAAGCAGCTGTCCAGCTGTTGTCCATAACATAGTGGAGTAATTTTTAAGCAAGGTTTAGCGGTTAGGGCTTATAGCTACTGTTGCCAAACCATTACCTTTGCATAAACAACGGTACAAAATGGCTGGTGGTAGTTTTGGTGCCTAATTTGGTCTTATTTAGTTCCAGGGGAGTAAAGAACAATGTTTTTTTGCAGGAGTAATCACAAACCAGAACACATTCTTGTAAATGATTACATGTAGCCATGCAAGGCCGGAATTTATTTTTGCGAGATGTGCAATGTTTTTATTTCCAGCACTCCAAATGCAAGCAAGCTGCAAATGTCACTTCCCACAAAATTCCTAGATCCATACGATTGTTCCTCTGTCCTGAAACTCACTACAGGAAGTTGTACCAATCACAGAAAACAGATAGATCTACTGCAGATGGTTGGGGAAACGAACACCAGACTATGAAAGAATCTGGGGTCAAGTGCCATTATCACTCTCATGCATGAAAGCAGCTTCCCGCAAAAAATGTACCGCACAAACCTTGCCCGAGTTCCAAAGAAACAACCCCAACCGAAAGTTCTCTGATAGATCACAACAATAGCACACGGACGAAATTTAGGGGCTATTCATGTAACTTTCTCTCATTGCCCTTTCCTGCACAGCTGTATCATCGTGGTCTAAAATGTCAGAGGATTTCTTGAACAACCTCATGGATCTATGCCTAGCAAATCATATTAACACAAACAGAAGGTAAATGAGGCCGTTGGAGCCATTTTATTGCCAGTCATTGGGATTGCCATGCCCTCTTGGCAGGCAGGCAGTCCCATCACTGGGGTCACTGGGAGGTGACGTGAATGAAAGCAATGTGCTCTCATGCATGTTAAAGAAGGAACGTTGCAGAAGGAGTTCGCACTACTGGCTCTTGATTGCGCCAGTCCACAGGTGCCAAACTCAAACACGCATGCCTTTACTACTACATTTGGGGTATCCTTCAATTTATTCCAGAGATTAAATTCTGAAATGCATCATCCAGTGAAGAGACCTACGAATACGTTGCCAAAAGAAAAGTTGGCGAAGTGGGAAGATGATTAAGAACATGCGTGTTCCTAGCAGAGATTGAAACGAACTTTAATCATTACATACCGTTTGTTAGTTCTCCCTTTCCCTCCAAACATCCTGTTCTATTTTCAGAGCCAGTTATTGTTGACGATCAATAAGGAAGGTAATAAGTTTAAGAAAGAACATTGAGTCCAGCCTCCTCTTAGAAGACGCTCGGTGGAACACACCGGATCAGTGTGTGGTGTGTATTATGTTGATGGTTGTTTTTAAAAATAAATGTATTCAATAGCCCAAAGAGACTTGAACTGGTATGTTTTATGGGTCTCTTTGGGCATCCATGTGTCCCTGGTCTGGCGCTGGACGGTAATTGGGACAGCACTTAAAAGCGGTGGGGATGTGTGTTTCTCCATGCAGAAGCTCCTTTAATAGTTTTCTCCCTGTGTGTGGAGCAGCAGGAGGCCCAAATAAACACATTGGTTGGTCTGAAAAGCATTCCGTTTCTGTGGGACGTGATTGCAAAGGGAGTATTGAATCACCTCAGTTTATATAAGCTAGGAATATGGGAGACTGTCTGGCTGAAAAACGTTTTTTTCATAACATTTGTCCTTTCTACAGTACTTCATCACTCATACATGTTCCTTTAGTCTTTGTCTTGTAAACTGTATGCCTGCCAGACAAGAGACTACGTTCCAAATGTGCAGACGTCCTTTTTTTTTTTTTTTATCCCAGTTTTATTGCTTAAAGGGATGGCAGAAAAGCTAGACTAGATGTTGTTTTTGGAATACAGGATAAAGACTTTGTTTTTGACCAGGCAGGTTGACAAAAGTAGAAGCAGAAACTCTAAGAAACCGCAGCAGTGTGAGCGTAACTACTGTAACGGTATTTTTGCTATTCTGGGAGTGGGACCAAACTCCCGTACCACTGCTGATGTGGTGCTGTGGGACCGGACAGCATGCAATGAGTTGAAGGTGCAGTGGTGGTCATACAGCCGTCTGGTCTTTTGGTTCATGAATTTGCCAACAGCACTGGCCAATCGGCAGACGGTGATGAATGTCTGAAACCTCAAAGGACGACATGAAATTTTTCGTCATTAATCCGGGTTTTTGGGGGCATTGGTGGTTTAGTGGTAGACTTCTTGCCTGCCACACGGAAGGTGTCAATGCACCGAGGCATTAGGGACCCAGCCATTAAGGATTCCACAGTGCTGGCCAGTGCCAGTCTCAAAAACATACTCAATCAATATGCGGATCAGGATGATCCAACAGGACAACCCCCTAACAGGAGCAGTCATAAGTAGATTGTTATTTAATCCAGGCCATAATGTGACCGTTTCCTCTGCTGTCGGCCCTCACGCTCATATCAACGTCTGTCCCAGTAGAGCTGACGCAGCTTCTCTTGGCCACTAGTGGAAACCACAGTTGAGGTCATCTGGCAATGACATAGGAAGAGAATGCAGGGAGGCAGATGTTGGCACTCAGGGTCTTTTGATTCACAGAAAATGCAAGGGAGCATTTCCAGTTTGGAGACCAATACGCCTCAGGAACCATGTCCAGATGTTACCACACTGGAAAAGTCATCTATTATGGAAAGCAGAAGTATATAAATAGATGAGTGCTTTTGCATTAAAAAAAAAATAGAACACTGCTATATATGCTTTTAGTGAAATGTACCTTTTGCAGTTGCTGGATGATCGGGAAGGTACCAATCAAGCTTTTCCACTGGAAAGTTTGGTTCAGTGCTTTATTTATGTCGCAGCAGGATGTGTGGGTGGAGCTAAAGATTACACATGCAAATGATTGGCCATAAGTGATCAATCAGTGTGGGCATGGCGCTATGGCTAGCAGTTCGTGCTAGTGTTCATGCTAGGCTCCATGCTAGAATAAAGCCATAAGCATAAGCCTTAAGATGAATGAATGAAAGTAACGTTTCCAACATTTCAACATAGAATTCCAAAAACTTCTGTATGGAGAACATTGAGGATGAACATTAAAGATACTTCGGTGTTGATGTTATTGTTACTGTTACCACTTGTGTTTTAGCCTTTGGAGAGCTCAGGCATCTAACATGCCAAGAAAATATAAAAGCTTAAAAAATTGCTCTGACAAAACCCAAAAGACTTCACCCTCCAATACTTCACAGCCCAGTTATCAAAGTCAACACTTTGCTAATATTGTCCTCGTTCCTATCGCCTCACTCTCTGACAGGTATTTGGTCTCTACCCGTGCCGGGCGTGTTTCTGATTACGCTTATGATTTATCATTAATAATACAACATGTACCTCTTCCCTGCACATTTTCTCTTTCTCTCGCTCACCCTGTCACTCCCTCACATATACATATAAACGCTATCAAATAGAGCAGAGGAAAGTATGTCAGCTGTGAAATTACTGTTCATCAGGGCCTTTATTTCTCCACCCACTGAGAAAAGTGATGGATTCCAGAGAGAGGAAAGGAGGAGAGAACAAAAAGTGGAGGGGGGGGAGAAGATTGAATTCCTCCATGGATAAGCCAGCAACCTGCCAATCTCCATCTCTCCGTAGTGTCGAACGTGTCCTGTGCCACCGCTGCGCCATGTGGATAAGTGTGGGTGGAGGATTTTCCATGCGATGCACTGCAGGGGAGAAAGTGGTTGAAGTGCTGCTGAATCAGGATTATGGTTGAGCAGGATAATGGTAGCTCAAAGTCTGTGCCAAGCTAAAGATTTAGTTAAAGTGAAAAAATCTATCCTCGAAGATTTACTTTGGAATGAAATTCCAAAGAGTTTTGCAATGTTTAAAGTTCTTAACGTTCTTAAGGTTCTAGTACTTTAAAAGGCTGATGCAGCGGTGCTTTAGTACTTTACTCTAGTCCATAGATCTTGATTTAGAACTTTGGTACCAACGTCTCCACAATTATTCAACTTTGTACACTGGTAAAATTTGATGAATGGGAATAGATACTTTTGCTTTTTTGATTTTATTTTATTATACTTTATTATTCCCCAGGAGGAAATTGGGTAGTTTTTGCCTATCCCAGCTTATTAGGAAGCTGGGATCAGAGCGCAGGGTCAGCCAGTGTGCGCGGCGCCCCTGGAGCAAGTGGGATTAAGGGCCTTGCTCAAGGGCCCAATGATAATAACTTGCCAGGTCTGGGGCTCGAACCCCAACCGTCTGATCACTGACCCAGAGACTTAGCCGTTGAGCAACATCCACATATTTTTGGGTCTAACCCTAACCATTGAGTACATTTAGCGTGTGGTAACGATGTCCTTCTGTGACTTCTTCCAGGGTTGGGCCCCCTGTACACGTAGGTCTTATATGAAGGTCAACTACCATGTAGTTCGAGGGCGGCCTTGAGCCGTGAGCCTTAGCCGACCAACAACAACAGCACCGACCAACACATTAGCACAAAAATATGTGCAAACAGTTATTTGCTTATAATATTCCTTAATAATTCTATATAATAATCTTTAAATTCCTTATATTTAATACGTTTGGGGTGAAGTCAAGTGCTGATTGAACACATTTCCAGACTATTCTTAGACGAGCTCAATACAGCAGGTCCTTGAGTCATTCCAGCTGTTTTTGGAATGCGAGTGTTGGAGGTAATTATTTGTGTGTCAGTGTGTAATGGTCAGCTGGACAACCAGATAATTACCCAGATCAGCAAGCGTGAAGGTGGTCGCATGCTCCGCTGTCAGAGGTAGGTCAGTGCTAGCAGCTGGTGATCTAATATCCTTATCAACAGCTGTACAATCACAAACTTGTACACTAGCCAACGCTACCGCATTCCAGAAGCCCAGACTCCAACTCCCAGGATTCTCTGCTGCATCTGTCGGCAGGTGCTCTTTCAATACACTGAGGTTTAGGCTATAATTAGATGACGCGTAAATGGAGAGCTGTTCTTGGAACTAGCGGCAAGTCGAACGCTTCTCCAGGTGCACGGGATGTCCTGTAACGCCAACGCACCTGGAAAAGAGCTTTGTTCCAAACAGTTTTATTAATGGAACATGCTGAAATCTTTCTTTCTACAAAATGTCGGAAGGATTCGAGAGTTGAGAGACGAGCGCCGTTGACGCCCAGCCTGGTACGCCTCCCTACTGGAAAAGGGGGAATTAAGACGTTAATGGGGTGGTGGAACTGTCTTCAAGTTATTACTCCGCTGTGTCCCTAATGAAAAAAAAAAGAATTAAATTATCAGATCATTTGTGCAGATGTCTCTGGTGGCAGGGACATACCCCACGTGTCGGTATCTATTAGTCGGCGCGGCGTGGCGAGGCGCTTTCTCGTCGTTTTGTTTTCTGCAGTATTTGTAAGAAGCTCCGTGTTTATGTGAAGGGTGTTTGGTGTGAAGGTCAAAAGTCCTGATTGTTGCGATTCAATCAGAATGGCACCGCAACGTTGCGCACGGTGTCAAACGGTCTCCCGCCGCTTTTGTGATGAACGGCGCTTTGCGCGCAGTTATTTAGTTGGTTCAATTAGACAGTAGCGCCACCTATGTTTGCATCTTTTTTTATATAAGAAATAAGGATGTGCATTTATTGATGTTGTGGGCGGGGTGTTCAAATCATTGGTCAAACTTCCAAAACATTGCATTAATAGTCATGATGACATCAATAACTCTTAAATAGGACCGTTTAACAGAGTGATAGTTATAGTAATAGACCTGGAATTAATTACGGTTATGTGACTAATTTTATACATTTATGTCGTGTCCTTAAGTTCTGCGCTGTGTGTACATCTGTAAACCCTCCAGCTGTTTATTAGGAAATATAATGCAGTTCTTTCTTTCCATCTTTCTTTCTACCATTTCTTTCTTTCTTTCTTTCTTTTTTCTTTCTCTTTCTTTCTCTCTTTTTCTTTCTTTCTCTCTTTTTTTTTCAGTAGAATCTCCAGGTAGTCCCTCAGTGAGGACGCTGTTAACGCATTCAGAAGTGTTTGTGTTCCTGCTTTTTGTTTGTCCTCCAGCATAAAAGTAATAAACCTCTAAGTCTCTTCTCTTCTCTTCTCAAGACTCGGCTCTGCGTATGTGAAGGGACTCAAATGGCGTCTAGACAATTTGACAAAGATAAAAAAAAATACTGCATAAAAATACTCCAAAATTAATTCTCCTCATCCCACTCCTGAGACGTCCTCCTGCTCTCTCTGTGGTTCTGGGACCAAATCTGCTTTCAATTAACTATGGGGGTGTGGGTGTGGGTGTGTACACCCTGAGTGACACAGTGTACTTGAATCCAAGAAATTTTAATTTCCTTCAGCACAAAACTCATTGCATTACTGTTTATCATTTAATGTTCATTCATTCTTTCTATCACTGATTTGTTTTACATTTCTTTTCTTTCTTTATTTTATTCATTCGTTCATGCTTGCATGCATTTTTCTTTTTTTTTTTTTTCTGTCTTGCATATTTTTTCCCGCTTTCTTTCTCTCTACAGTAGAATCTCGAGGCCTTCAGTCATTGGAGACACTCTTGTGGCCTTTTCTTACCCGTCCCACATCTGTAAACCCTCCAGCTGTTTCTTAAGAAATATAAAGCAGTTCTTCATTTACATTTTACATTTGCAGCATTTATCCGAGGCGCTTACCCAGAGCGACTTCCATTTTTATCATATTTATTTATCCATCAGAACAGTTAAGAGTTAAGGGCCTTGCTCAGGGGCCCAGCAGTGACCGCTTAGCGGTGCAGGGAATCGAACCCACGATCTTCCGAAGGTCATGGCAGTCAAACCCCTTAGCCGCTGAGCTACCACTTCCCTTCAGGACCGCTGGTTTAAAGAAGGTCATCAATTCATTCTCCTTCCCCTAAAGTCTTGAGTTGATTAAAAGTTTGTGCTCCCGGGTTTGTGTAAAACTCTGGAACGTTTGTCTCTGCTTGTCCGGGATCCTGTCAGGGTCGTCCTCGGTTCGTCCTGCGGTCCGTGCTGATCCTGGAGATTGATTAAGTGGGGACGTGCTCAGGGATGTCTGGTGTGCTTCAAGGACTTGATGGCGTGTTTTATATCGTGTCATAAACTGCACTGAAGGATGACCGGGACACAGGACATCACTTTTATATCACACTTCTTATTGTAATGTTAAAAATCATACAGGGGGACAAGTCACAGACGAGGGGAGTCAGATAGACAGATACTGTAATAGATGGATAGATAGATAGATAGAGAGAGAGAGAGAGAGAGAGAGATGGGTAGATACTGAGATGGATGGATGGATAGATACGTAGACAGACAGACAGACACAGAGATACTGTAATAGAGAGAGAGAGAGCGAGCTTCACTCGCCGCTTTCCCGTAATGACTTCTGTCGAGTGTGTGACCGCGAGGACGAATGATGGAAGAGAAAAGTTAAATCAGTCAAACCTTTCACCCGTTTTGTCCCAGATTGGGACGTGGAAGCGTCGGGGCAGGTCGGGGCAGAATGAGGCTCAGCGCCGCAGCGTGTGACGATTCACGCTTGTGTGTGCTGTGATGGATGAAAACGGACGAGTGTGCGTGGAGATGGGAATATTAACCTCGTAAATCCCAGCAGGAAGGAAATGGAGGTCTGCTTGTAGGGTTCAGAGGGAGTAAGGAACAAATACTGTACGTGCACGCGCACACACACACACACACACTCATATATAGTGTTTCTGCACTAGAGCTTATTTGAATCTCACTGTGAGAGCACGAGCGAGAGACAGAGAGAGAGGTGTTGAGTGTATTACTGTGTGTTAGAGAGACAGTGTTTTGGGTGTGTGTGTGTGTGTGCGTGTGTGCGTGTGTGTGTGTGTGCGTGTGTGCGTGTGTGCGTGTGTGCGTGTGTGCGTGCGTGCGTGCGTGCGTGTGGAGGGGAGCCTTAGGGTAATATGCGCATTATATGTAGATGATGTCATTAGTGTTGCTCTGCTCGGAGAAAAGTCATGGGGTCCGTCGCCGTCGGTTACCAGAAATGCCTGTGTTGACAGCTGCTGTCTGTTCTGTAGCGCTGAGGTGTGTGTGAGAGCTCCACACGCTCCGACGGCCCACACGCCTGGCTGTGTTGGTCCTCGCTGAGTGTATCGGGGGTGTGGTTCGGGGCCCCCGGGCTCCGGGATGCTGTCAGATCTGGGTCATTCTGGTGGTTGTGTTTTTCCTGGAACTTCATCTTTTAGAGAAGTGTACATTTAAAGTCTGGACGTTTCCCATTTCAGAAACCGCGACCACAGGAGGAGGAGGAGCAGTGAGGAAGAAAGAGATGTACACACCCAGTCTCTCTCTCTCTCTCGATTTTACACACACACACACACACACACACACACACACACACACACACACACACACACACACACACACACGCAGCTGCTCTGTACCGTCCCAGTAGACATGTCTGTCAGACCATCTAGTCCTGCAGCCTTGTGCATGGAAATCAAGTTCACGAGAGAGAGAGAGAGAGAGAGAGAGTGTGTGAAAGAGAGTGACCGAGAGAGAGATGGGAGAGACAGAATGAAATGGGAGAGTCTGTCTGTCTGTCAGTATCCAGACGTACTGGCTGTTGTAGTTTGCAGTTGTGCCGTTTGTCTCTGTGTGTGATGATATGAGACGTAGATGTTTTGTGCTGTTCGTGTTCTAGACGTTAATGAATCGGTTGCGACGGTGTCCTGACCCACTTCCTGTTTCCTTATAAGGGTGTGCTGAACAGTGTGCAATCCTCCGGCGTTCCTCAGAATACATGCGAAAACATTAAAGATGTTTTCAAAACGTGTGTGTGTGTGTGTGAGTAGGTACGTTTACATGGACACTTTTTTTTTCAATCGGATTGTTGAATCGGAGCACACGTGTTTACATGAACGTTGAATAAAGTAATGGGGTTGATCTGTCCGTTTACATGACACAGGGATTAGATCATTTACATGATGTCACAGCCGCGCCGAGCAGGAAGCGCGCGCTGGGTAAAGAACCGGTCATCTCTCCAGCCAGCTCGGGTCTCAC
>JAOUQX010000041.1:15487485-15499629 GCA_028566295.1 Liobagrus marginatus | reverse complement strand
TCTCACTAACACTATCGTATCTGATCTCACTAACACTATCGTATCTGATCTCACTAACACTATCGTATCTGATCTCGGTAACACTATCGTATCTGATCTCACTAACACTATCGTGTGTGTATGAACACATCCCCACAGTCACGCTACACACTCTAGTGGAACACCTGCACAGATGTGTGAAGCTTATTATAGGACGAAGAGTGAGACAACATCTGAAACAGGATGCGATGGTTAGGTGTCCCAATACTTTTGACCAATTATTGTAGGAAAATTGTTCACCACATCAGTTGAGGCATGAAGTGCAGCAAGTTTAATGACTGACTTTCAGTTGTGTTTTGCTTGGACGCTGTCCGTCATTCATCCTGACTCCTCCTCTTCCTCTTCCTGGATGAATGGCTTTTCGTAGCTGCACTGGCAACCCGGTCTCCTGATAGCAAAAACACTTCTGCATCAAATCTCAGAATCTCAGGCTGTGTGACGTTTTCTTTAGCTTCCTAACCTCACCATGTGTGTTGTTGGGCTTTTTTTGTTTGTTTTTTTTGTTCCAGCACCACCGCAGTTCGTGATCCGACCTCGGGACCAGATCGTGGCTCAGGGTCGCACAGCGACATTCCCATGTGAGACCAGGGGGAACCCTCAGCCTGCTGTGTTCTGGCAGAAAGAAGGAAGTCAGGTCGGTTAAAACGCTCGGCGTGTTGTTCATCCACCATGTTTATATTCCCTGAAGTTTATTCCTGTACTTCCTATAACGTGCCAATAACTGACATTTCCCATTTAGGAAATTCCGCCAGTGAACTCATTAGCAAAATCATAATGGTGGGAATTTTTCTCTCTGCTTTGACTTTTTTTTCCGAATAATTAAGCTAAATTGTAGAATATCCGTAAACACGTCCGTGATTAAATAAGACACAAAGTAATTAACTAATTACTGCAGAAAGCAGCAATTCACTCAAACTCCATGATAATGGGGCTGGACATCCATCATGTGTTCATGGTTAGAATGTTTAATTAAAAGAAACACACACACACACACACACACACAAAAACAATATATACACTCATAATTTACTGCATTACTGATATTAAGGAAAAATGAAGCCAGCTAATGTTACCATGAATTTCAGGTTCGAGAACCGGAAAAGGGGGAATAAAAATAACGGGTAAAAGGGGCGGGGCTAGTGCAAGCACACTGAGCTAAGTAGGATGATAGGTGATGAGTAGGAAGCGCACCCATTAGCAAAGCTTGTTTATTATTCTGCTAACTAGAAAAAACTCTTCAGAGGAAGGGAATTAGCATCGAGTCAACGCTATGTCACCTCGATCTTTTGGTGAGCGGAATGTTCTAAGCGTCGGCTGTAAGACATGCGGGAAAAGTGCGATGTTGAACTAGACGTTGATCATAGTGCAAAATTATGGCGATATTTACACGTGGGACGTTTTCTCTTTTGAGAAATACGCTTAATCCGGCCCCCTTTTGGTAACCCGTGTGTAGCTTCCTTATAATTAATAATTAAGTTTTTTCCAAACTCCGCCCCTTTTGTGTAACAATTGTGTAGCTTCTTAATAATAAATCATTTAGCTTTTCCAAACGTCACTCCTTTTTTGCATCTCTTATTATAGTTCTTATACTTATTCTCTATTATTATAGTTCTTAAGAACGTAGTTCTTATTCATTTATACTTAAACTCCTCCCCTTTTTGTGTAATTGTTTTAATAATTAATCATTTTAAAATGTGCAAACTCCGCCCCTTTTGCATCGCTCTAGTGCAACTTCCTTAAAATGAATAATTGAGAGTTTTTGTGCAAACTTTGTCTATTTTGGCGTAGCTCTTTTAGCTTCAGGATAATTAACAATTGAGTTTTTTGCAAACTCTGCCCCTTTTGTTGCATACTTTTGCGTGACTATAGTTAGCTTTGGCGATTGCTGCGTGTTTTGACACTCGGAGCGCGACCCGTGGAGCAGGAAAGCCGATCCAGTTTTCCCGCCGCAGGATTCTCGGCTCAGCTAACGACTCCATTTTCCTCCTCGGTGTTTGTTTTTGCAGAACCTGCTGTTTCCCAACCAGCCGCAACAAACCAACAGCCGCTTCTCCGTCTCACCCAGCGGAGATCTGACCATCACGGGCGTGCAGCGAGCAGACGGAGGCTACTACATCTGTCAGGCGCTGACGGTCGCTGGCAGCATCCTCGCCAAAGCGCAACTGGAAGTAACAGATGGTGAGTGATGTAGCAGGATGGAGCTGAGCTAGTCCTGTTGCTATGTTTACTTTCCGTTTATATAGAAATATAGTTATTATACATTATAAACTGTGTCTTCATATATGAGCAGTTAACGCTTAAGGGCCTTACTCAGGGGCCCAGCAATGGCAGCTTGGTGGTGCTGTGAATTGAACCCACCATCTCGCGATCAGCGGTCCAACTACTTCCCCGAATAATGTACGCGACACGAACGTAGCTCATATCACATGATCACATGAAAGAATAATAATGTTGATAGAAAATGTATAAAATACAACCACATGCCCTACATTAATAAAATGCATGTGTCTTTAAAAACACACACACACACACACACACGCACCTTGCGCGCGCACTTTCTATCTTTCTCTCGCTCTCTCACTCTCTTACACTCTCTCTCGCGCTCTCTCTCTCCCTCGCTCTCCTTGCGCACACACTTTCTCTCTCTCTCTCTCTCTCTCACTCCCTTTTCTCCATCGCTCTCTCTTGCACCTTTCGTTCGCTCTCTTGCTGTCTTGCTCTCTCTCGCTCTCTTCTCTCTTTCTCTTTCTCATCTCTCTGTCTCTCTCTCGCTCTCTTCTCTCTCTCACTGTCTCTCTCTCTTTCCTTACTTTCCTTTGTCCCTGTGTTCCAGTCCTACCTTATTCCTCTCTCTCTCTCTCTCTCTCTCTCTCTCTCCTCTCCCAAGCTGCTCTGTACTGCGCGTATAACAGGAGCACTTGCGCTACACGTCTTTGTGCGGCGTTTCTGTTTCGCCGTCGTGGTTTGAGCAGGAATTCGTCCTTGATATTTGGAGCAGCATCGCTCGTGCGGCACAGAGCGAAGCGCCGTTAATTCTGCTTCCTCAAATTGTTGTTATAGCAGCCGCACTATGAATAAGTTCGGCTTTTTGGTTAAGATGTTTAACGTTTCTTAAACATCAAAAGAAATGACCTCGATTTTAGGATAAAAAATTCTAATTCTATTTCAACTGGCACACGTTTAAGCCTTGAACAGGAATCTTTTGGAAAAATATTTCATAAAGCTGCTAAAGTTTAGCACAAGATGTGCTAGAGATAAACATTGACCGATGCTGATCGTTTGTTATTTAACGAAACAGAATTTATACCATTTATCCATTTATGTTTACATTAGGTGTGTAAAACATCCATAATAATTGTTCATTTGTGTTTTTAATTATGCTTAACCCTTTGAAGTACGACACCAGAACGTATAATATATAGTATAAAGTATAATATCAAATACAATAAAATAGATGTAAAATCTTCTCATTGTTATTTGCGGCTGCTTCACAGCATTCCACCTTGATGGCGGAATATTAGTCAGAAGGGGAGGGGCTTCAGTCTCCGCAGGTGGGAATATAACATAAATATTCATAGTTATCAACATCCCCATGCATACAGCAGAAAACTAGTGCAGAAACTAAAACGGACTTACAAAGTTCTTTTTGAAGTAAATTATTATGTTGTTGTTTGTGAATGAGCGGTTACTATGAAGTAAATATTCGGGTCTGCATGACCGATAAGGACGGCTGATCCGTTCAGTTCTATTCCCAGCACATCCATGCTGCGCTGCTGGGCCCCTGAGTACGGCCCTTAACCCTCAACTGCTCAGTTGTAAATCGCTCTGGATTAGAGAGTCTGTTAAATGCTGTAAATGTAAATAATTACTCAAGTCTCCTAACAAACTATTCAATACGGGTTTTATGGCCTTCTTTCAGTTAAATATTTGAGAAAAACTCACAAACATTACATAATGTTGTTCTCCTATGAAATGCAAACATGTACATCCATTTTGCTAACATTATTTTAGCATAACATGTCGGTACAGATGCCCTTATCCACTTACATACTGTATATCTTAGTTTATATACAACTGAGCAGTTAGCAGAGTTAAGGGCCTTACTCAGGGGCCCAGCATTAGCAGCCGTGTAATACCAGCCATTGAGCCACTGAGCTACAACTTCCCTAATAATCCGAATAAAATGGAACCGCTGTTCTAAAAAAAAAAAATGAATGAACACCACCTGGCCAATCAGAATTCAGATTTCACAAGCTGTGCTATGACTCCGATTTCAGTTATGGACATCGTTTACGTTTTATATATTTGTATCACAACTACATGTTTGTGGGGTGTTTTTTTTTTTGTTGCATACAGAAACTGTTTCCCCGCGCTGGAATGTATCAGCAGTTTGTAAAAGAGTATGATGAAAGCATGAAGGAGCGAGGGATTAAAAGGAAAAGCGTAGTGTGAGGGTGGAGGATCACGGTCGCACCTGCAGTTCGAACAGCGTGATTTAGTGAGCCGAGGGCCAACACGAGTCCGACAGGTTCAAGGAGAAACGTAATGAGAAATTCCTGATGCAGACAGCACCAAGGCCGCTTTAATCTAAGAGTCCAAGCATCTCCCCATCAATCTGTCCTGTCTCTCGCTCTCGCACACACACATACACTCACACACACAGTGACTTATTTAGTCAAGGTTTGTTTTTTTCGCCACTCCATCATAGCTTCCGAATACACATACTCACACACCAGCTCCATCACTCTAACAGACAGGGATTAGATACTGTCTGATCCTAGTTAGTGGCAGTGCGGGCTTGTAGAGGCTGTTACAGATTTTAACAGTAAAAAATACAAATAAAATCGACATTTTATTTTATTTTTTGTAACAAATGGGTCACTACAAAGTTTTCATAGAAAACGTGAAGCTTTCTGAATGTATTTTGTATTTTATTTATTTATTTATTTTTTACAAATTCATCAACATTTGATGAATCATAAATGCTCTGATCTGATTAAGTATCTAGCAAAAAAAAATCGAAGGATCAGCAAATGTTAGAAAAGATTCCAGATTTACTTTGGTCTGATGGCTTTTTCTGATGTTTTGATAAGTGCGCTCTTCAAGCATAACCAATTATTTAAAAAAAAAAAAACATTTTTATTTATAAATTTTAATGAATCTACTTTATGATCGATCATTTTAGAATAACGCTGGCTGTTTGGCAAGCAGGAAGAAAGTGATATATTTAATGTGTCTTCATTTGGTTCAAATTAATCTTAGGATAATCGTCTTTGATATATCAAAAACACCATCTTTTCAGTTCCTGGCCCCATCCTGCACTGCTTCTTTGATTTGAACAGGATAAATGCCAACAAACGTGTAGGAAAGCCCCATCCTGCACCACACAGTGAGGTAGAGAGGAAGAACGATGTTGGGCGAACCAATCAGAAAGGTTGGAGGTAGCTGCTGTAATTAGTACCCCAGATATGCTCTCATTAATCCATCGCAAGTCATTATAACAGCCTTAAGGCCAAGAGACACTGCTGTGTGTTATTCATCTCTCACAGATTAAAGCTTGCCACTAGTCCAGGAGTTATAGACTTCAAAAACCTTTTTCATCCAAGCAAAATGGGATTTAAACTCACAGCCTTCCTGTTGGTAGATCGACATTCATTCATGATCTAGTGTTCATCCTGTTCAGGGTCGTGGGGGCGCTGGAGTCTATCCCAGCTAACTTAGGGCGTGAGGTGCGGTACACCTGGACACTCAGCAGTTAATAGACCCTTAGAGACAGACAACCATTCACACTCACGTTCACTCCTATGGACAATTTAGAGTAGCACGTTCAACTATGTGTTTGGAGGCTGGAGGAAACCGGAGTACCCAGGGAAAACCTGCGCAAACACCGGGAGAACATGCAAACTCCACACAGAAACACCCTGGGCAGGAATCGAACCGGTGACCTTGCGGTAAGGCAGGATCGCTAGCCGCTCTGCCACCGCGCCGCCTGGTAGATCGACATCTTAACCGCTAAACTATAACTATCCCAAACTTCATAAATATCTGGATTTGGATTGTGCATATGTTTTGCAGGGAAGACAAACCAAACCAAAGATGATGCTAGAAGATCTTTAAGGTTGAGGACCAAAAACAAGGCAGTGTCGTCTCTGTAGCTACCGAGAGACCGCCGTTTGCATCTGAATACTGCTAAGTGGTCACTGTAAAGCTTCACCATCTACAACTCAATTTCAGCTTTGGATCCAGAGCAACTTACATCGTTTCTCATTTATTCAGCTGAATAGTTAAGTTAATGGCCTTGCGCTAAGGCTCAGGTGTAGCAGCTTGGCCGTGGTGTGATTTGAATCCACAACCTCTTCATCATCATCAGTAGTCCAACATCTTAACCAATGAGCAAATCAGTCAATGCAAATGAAAAATGTCGCCAAAGTGGAAATGAAAAGTGATAAATAGCGTCTTTCTTTCTTTCTCTTTGAACCAGTGCTGACAGACAGGCCACCGCCAATCATCCGGCAAGGTCCGGCCAATCAGACCCTGGCTGTGGACAGTGTCGCTTTGCTAAAGTGCCAAGCGTCTGGAGAACCTGTTCCTACCATCAGCTGGCTGAAGGATGGAGTGAGTTTGCTTGGTAAAGATCCACGCATGGCCTTGCTGGAGCTCGGGAGCCTTCAGATCAAGAACATACGGGTACGAATGGAAAAAGACATTTTCTCGTCGGAATCATGTTTTCTTGCTTTTGTCGAGTTCTCTCCTGGTCACCTTTTCTGAGTCGTGTATAATATTGCGCATAACCTCGCTTAGAGTAACGTCATCGTTTCTGTGCCAGGCAAACTTTGATTGATGGTAAAGCATAGGCTTCTTTATTTATTGTGTGTATATGAAGAGCTGGCTGTCGCACACTATGCGTGTCTTAAGTATGATGTATAAGCTTAGCTGTATTCAATAAGATATTGGTAAGACATTGCACACACATGCAGAAGGGAATCATAATACATTAAAGAGATGAATGCAAAATATTGATTTTGGTCAATTGTTTAATGCTATCACTTAGTTATGTGACAGGTTTCCCAAGCATCATTTGTGGAAGCTTGGACAAGGTCCAGTTCTGTAGATATATCCATACAAACGCATATTACTATACTGAATTTTAAAGTCCCCACACGGCCCATTTGTCCTCGATGGAATATCCATTATGGCTGACAGCGCTGCCCAGCACCGACATTTTATTTAATAAATGAAGGCAAGGCGCAGTGATGAAAGGTAACAAACAATGGCAGGAAGATTACATAAAGGCAGGAGCAGAGACATGCCAGCTGTCATCAGTCCAGAGATTTCAGCCACTGGTTTCTCTAAGCACATTAGCTCACATTTTGTTGCCGTTGGAGGGACAGTTGGTGTATTTGCCAGCAGTGTAAATGCATGAGTGTACACAGCAGAATTTATTAACCACATTAGCATCAGCACTTACCACAAATTAGTCCATGTACATCTACATAAGCTGGAACGCACGCGTACACTGTTCAATTACACTCGTCATGTGACACACGTGTAAGAGAGTTAAGGATTTTATATTATTACACATTTTTGATGAATAGTTTTAATATTTTGAACATTTTTTATTTTATATCATTAATAATTTTTCTGAAATTTTTGTCATCATCTTTGCAGCTTTCTGATTCTGGGATCTACACCTGTGTGGCTGCTAGCTCAAGTGGCGAAACCTCATGGAGTGCCTTCTTGGAAGTAAAAGGTACACCAAGCGATAATAAGCAATTTACTGAGCAATAATTAATTCATTCATTAATTAATTAACCCCTTGTATCATTGCTTGTCTCTAGTGAATGAAGTTTCAATGAGAAGTACTAGTAAAAATGTACACTAACATTTATACACGTTACATTTACATTTCTGGCATTCAGCAGACGTCTTTATCCAAAGAATCTGACATTTATTTTATTATTTTATCCATTGTGCAGTTAAGGGTTAGGGGCCTTGCTCAGGGGCCCAGCGGTGGTGGCTTTGGGGTGCTGGGAATTGAACCCACAAGCTTCTAATCAGCGGTATATCACTTCAACTAAAGCGCTGGTTTCCCATTATATCTGAGAAACATTATCTTTGTCTTATGATGTCTTTGTATTATGATGTACATGGTATGTGTTAGGCTCCGTAGGCGCATCGGAGGGACCGGTCTGAATTTGTCACTTTACTGATCTGTTATGCAAACAGTTTAACGCTTGTTTATGTGATTTAAAGGTCATTTTACCAACTTACCCTAACCTACCGATACGGTCACTTCAGTCTTTTCTGTTTTTTTTATCTTAGAATCTGGCGGGGTGGTAATGATCAAGAACAGAGAAGAGGGAGAACTTCCTGGTCCACCATCCAAACCTCAGGTCATGGACGTCACTAAGAACAGCGTGTCTCTGTCCTGGCAGCCAGGCTTGACCAGAGCCTCGGCCATTACCTCCTATGTGATCGAAACATTCAGGTATAAATACTAAGTGAAGTGGGATTTAGCATCTTGCTTTGGTTTGATCATAACGGAATCTTTTCGCTGGTGATTGCACATAAAACCTGTAACGTGGATCTAATATGCAGCTCTCCCAATGTCTGTTACTTTGCAAAGTCAGTATTGTTCATTTTCACAATCGAGTAAATGACCTTCCTAATGTTCTAACGAAGTCATCAGGTCTTTATTAGCGTTGTACTCGTTTGTGAAATGGATTTTATTTTGCACTCCGCAGCCAATCGGTGAGTAACAGCTGGCAGACGGTAGCAGATCACGTTAAAACTACACAGTTCACCGTTAAAGGACTCCGACCTTACACCATTTACCTGTTCATGGTGCGTGCGGTCAACACGCAAGGCCTGAGTGACCCCAGTCCCATGTCGGAACCGGTGCGAACCCAAGGTAACGTCTCGTATGCGTTTTTAAAAATGTAAACATCTAGATGTTGGGAATTTCTTCCTGACATACTGGTTAGACCATTTTACAGGAAGTGAGTATAAAAAGAAGGAAACGTTTTTTAATCGACCTTGTGGTAGCAGAGAGGTCAGGAGTTGTTTTGTTGAGGAATGGTCTAACCTCAGTGGGTTAACCTGTACTCTACCCATCAGATAAACCCGTTAGATTCCAGTTCAGAGTGAACATCTTTCACTTTTGGAGTTGGTAATCGAGTTTGGGCCGTCCGTGCTTCCTTAATGATCATAACTGAGAGAAATGGCCGACCTTAAACTGGAAACAGATTCGATTAAAAAGCCATGAAGTTCCCAGTGTGTTCTTTAGGGCTGGACAGTAAGGTCTATGTGCAGAGTTCAGGTATGCTGCTTTATACCATACCATACTACACCTGGCTGGTTCAAAGTTTATCTGTCACGTGTACATCATACATAGTAGAACATACAGTGAAATGCTTTGACGACTGACCAAACGCTTGCTGTAAAATAGGGGAGAGAGAGGGAGAAAGAGAGGGTGAGGGTGAGCGAGTGGGAGAGAGTGAGAGAGAGTGAGAGGGGGGAGAAAGAGAGAGAGAGGGGGGGGAGAAAGAGAGAGAGGGAGCGAGGGGGAGAGAGAGAGGGAGCGAGAAAGTGTACAGGGGGGTTGGTTGCATATAAATACTATTTACAATAAGTACAGTAATTACTAATTACAAATGTAATATGTATGTGACAATAATATAATAATAATAATATAATATACTTATAATATAATATACTATAAATGCTATGAATGTACAGTGTACGTATACATTCTGTGCAATTTGTGCATGTGTGTGTGCGCGCAGAAGAAAGTCCCAGAGAGAGTCCTGAGAAGAAAAAAATCAAATAAAAATTGTTTTTTTTTGGTTTTGTTTTTTTGCTGTATTTCTATTTTTTTGCTTTTTTGCTGTAATTTCATTTCTGGGTTTATATCAATGTATTCATTATAATACAGTATTATTTCTATAGTAAGCATACAAGTTGTTACAATAGAAACAATACTGTATTAAAATGACGCATTCACTTTATATAATGTTTATAAAAGGGGCCTCCAGCATCACCTCGGTAACGTTGTAACTTTAACTCTGGGATTATATGTATTATTGTATTATGTGTTTAATTATTATTCGTCAGCTGTTAAATATCTTTTTTTTTTTTTTTTTTTTACTTCTGCAGATATTAGTCCTCCAGCCAAGGGTGTAGATCACAGGCATGTACAGAAGGAGCTGGGTGATGTCATCATCCGACTACACGACCCTGTGGTCCTCAGCCCCACCACTGTTCAGACCACCTGGACCGTAAGTCCAGATTTCTATACTTTCAGTTGATTAGAATTTTAGAACTTTAGTTTCTTCAGGATTTGGCGATTTTGCGGCGCTTGACGTTAATGCAAACTATTTGATATTTTCGCAAGATTTACATAAAGTCATTACTTTTTTGATTCCAATGGAAGACTTTGTGATTTTAACAATGCAAATGGAATTGCGGCTACAACAATCACAATCACAAAAACTCCATGAAAGCCCAAAGGCACTGCAAAGTCTCCGGGCTTTCTCGCTCCATCACTGGTTCTTAACTTGCTGCATAATTAATGTACAGTAGAAAATCAGTGTCGTTGAAAAAAAATAAAAAAATGGCGTTTTGATTCATTGCCGATGCTGACTCGAATGTGTTTGGAGGGAGGGAATCTGTTCATGATTGCTCCGTCAGTCACACGCGATCGACACGGAAAAACACCGGCAGCCATCTGCTGCTTCATCGGTCACACATCGGATTCTCGTTTTTATGAAGAAAAATGTCGGAAGCACCAAAAACATGAGGTGTAATTGATGAATCGCAGCTTTGTCACTTTAGCGCGTTATTGAATTTCTACGCAGCCCTGGAGGTCTATCATTTAAAAACACGCTCAAATTAAGAGTTAACAGTTTACACTTACCATTCGTCTGACCTCTTGCTACAACCAAACCAATGACATGAAATGATTAATCATCCGTCCCCCAGAAGAAACCGTCCCCTGAATCCTGTCATTAGTTCACTTCCTGTTTGTAGGACATTTCAACCATGCTTCCATCTTTGCTAGTCGTCTTTGTGAAGTATCCGCTGTGTATCAAGCCTTTGTTTACTGTTAAACTACTTATAGAGGGGGTTTTTGATGGTGGTTTCCTATCTGATGGTCAGATTGCTTACCCTGGACTTCCTGGTTCTAGGACCCTAACCTTAACCTTATACGTATACAGTATATTTTACTATATGCTACTATATTTTCCAAGTTTACTATAGACTTTAAGTCTCGAACCTTTCTAAATTATTTTTTTCATTTGCCAATGTTAGATATTTTTTTATATTATTGTTATTACATTCACTTATCCACAGCTATTCTTAAAACTTTACATTTTAATTGTCACCCGTCGTTACCCTCGAGCAGACAGATGTGTTTTCGGTAAGCGGCAAAATCTTCAGCATTCCTATGTAAAAAAAAAAAAAAAAAAACCGGAAAGCCGCAGGACAGGAAAGTGGATGAGAGAAAGCGTTCGGCTGATTTAATTTAGCTGAAGGGAAGAAAAGCAGCTGTTTAATATCTCTGCCTGTCTGAGCTCCAAGCTATCGGTTGCCCTCCAGCTGAACAGCCATCAGAGTGAGTTATGCCTCGTTACGTCCTTCTCTCGAGCGGTGTCTGGCGAGCGAGTCGGGGTGGCCTTCATCTTTTAGCGTGATGTGATAACAGCGCGGATGTGATGAGACTGTTTGCTGTCTTCTAGCGTTAGCTGATCAGGTCTGATTGGTCGGGACACAGTATCTACAGTAGAGTCGCAGTTCACTTACATTTCTGGATTGTATATAATTTGGCAGTTAAGGGCAGCATGGTGGTCCTGGGAATTGAACACATGACCTTCCGATGAGCAGTCCAACCTTAACCACGAAGCTTCCACTTCAATATGTCTCGCTCCTCTATAAAGTTTACAAATCAGGTACAAGAGATTTGTTTATTGACGGAAATCATTGGTATCATACATGTTTTTGAACATTTTAGTACTCATTATAATTAATTCATCCATCCATTATCTAGTGTTTATCCTGTTCAGGGTCTAGGGGGCGCTGTAGTGTATCCCAGATAACTTAGTGTGT
>JAOUQX010000041.1:15412328-15422691 GCA_028566295.1 Liobagrus marginatus | reverse complement strand
GTGGGTATTGGTGTGTGTGTTTGTTCATTCTATAGACCTAACCTGTCATCCATTGAGATGCCGTACTCCTGACAGGGCGGTGGGCTGATGGGAGGAGGAGGCAGCAGGTCAGCCCAGTTCATCGCGCTCTGCTTCTGCACTTTCTGGCTCCGCCCACCTTTTTTCTGTCCCTGACTTCCTGTTTTGACAAATGCAGAACACACGTGCAGACTCCCATCAGCGTTATCCGTATCCATCTCACAGCAGACATCGTAAATCATTTTCAGCCAAATTAAAACGCATTACTAACCGCAGGCTCGGTTCTCTCCCCCCAGAGCTCGACGTGCACATGACAATTTTACACTCCGACACTAATGGCGGCACCTCAATAATGTATACAGTGTAAAACGCACAAGCACATTATCCCTCTATTTGTAATTAACGCCTGCTGCTTAAAAAAAAAAAAAGAAGCTGTTTTTCAAACATAATACTCTCCGTGGCCTAGTGTTCTACTCGGGATGAGAGAAAAGGGGGGAAAAAGAGCCCAATTAACAACAAAGCATTAGGATTCGGAGCCAATGAGCTGTGAGGCGTCCCTACACCGCAAGCCTTTGCTTTAATTACCTGAAGCATGGATGCAATATAAAAATAGATAGGAACGCATTATACTGGCAGCCTCGCACGCACTGAAGAATGGCCACCATTTGTCCTTGTCGCACAACAAACACCGGCTCTCTGACAACATCATCACCACGTTTTTATGAACATGGATGAAAGTCAGGGTAATTAATGAGTTTTGAGCAGGGGAGAGAGGAAAAAAAACGAGGCATGCGACAGCGCAATCTGGCCGGCGAGGTCCTGAGGGACAATGAGATTAGCATCAAAGCTTGAACAGGTAACCGAGATGCTACAGATCCACACACCTGATAGAGCGAGGGGGGGAAATCCACCTTAACCGTATTCATATCCCTGTTTCTTTTGTCTCCTGAAATTTTGTAAAGTATCCAGGAAAAGCAATTTTAAGGTGTCAAGTGCTGCGTATGATTTATTACCCTTTAGGAGGCGCTGCGTTTGAAACGGCGCTGAAAAGTAATAAGAGAACGACTAATAATTAAAATCTAAGATGTACTATCGCCGTGAGCTTTCTAATATTTGTTCCTGGAAAGATCTGCGGAACTGGGCTGTAGAGTTAGACTCAAATACGTCATTAATAAAATACAATCGATATATGGGAGAAAGAAATGTAATTTATCATCATAATCTTTAACATTTCAAAGGAAACGGGCAGTTTGGAGCTGCATTGATTTCATTATAAATAATAATCGAATGAGCTGAATCTTAGAGTTTTGGTGATTATTAGAGAAATATGGTCAACACACACGTATTTAATCAGAGTAACAACCAGAAATGATCCATCGTCCCTTTTACCTGTCATAAATCTATGTATCTATCTATACACTTACTACTACAAACGTAGCTAGATTACTAAACACACCCATTACTAACTTATAAAAATACAGTTATACATTAAATTATACACAAGATATACTTGATATATATATATATCATGACTATTTATACAATACACAGGCTTGCTAGAAAATTGGCAGTTTGATGATGTCTTTATTTAACCCTACCATCTATACTATACTATAACATATACCAGCTCCCATCTATATTAGACCAAAATATGCATTGATGGACACTTTAAAGCACTCTTGCACGTCACTATGGATAAAGACGTCTGCTAAATAGTGTAAATGTAACGTCTATAGTATACAATGTTTACATATTTCTAGACTACATTTACATATACTTTACAATAAGTTCTTATTTAAAGATAAACTATTAGGAATTTTGCAAAAGGAAATGAAAGGTTTCATCAACAAGCATCATGTAGGAAGGCAGCTACTACTACTAACACAAAGCTAGCCCTAAACCGGACACATTCATGGGCACTAAACCAAAACCACCCCAAACATACCCCAACACGCACACACACACATACAGAATGATCGTTTGTGTTCGTGTGCGACTCTTACCGGACGTGCTGCTGCCGCGGTCAGAGCTGCTGTACGAGCAGGCGCTGGGGTTCAGATGGGGATTGGGATCAGGCGCTTGGTTGTACGGGATGGTGGCTGGAACGGTGCCGGTTCCGCTTCTGTAGTGGTCTGAGGCTTTACATGAAGCAGAGCGTAATTACCGGTGGGGTTTGATGCCCACGCAAAGATTTCAGAATATATATATTCGAACAAATTATCAAAGTGTTTGCATGCATCCTGAAGTTTCTCCAAACTACATGTGAACCGTGACAAGGGTACCAATAAATAACATTTCCCAGGTGTTTTTATCCAAATTAGAATATTTAACGGTTTTAAATAATCAAAAAATTATAATACTGTTAAAATAATTTCATTATAATTATAAAATATTTCATTCTGTCTTTTCTTGCACAACTGTGAGATGAATCATCGTTTGTTAAACATAGCATGATTATACACTTCCCTTAATCTCCAATCAGGTCAGGACTCCCCTCAATTCAATTAGAACATTTTCACTTGAGTATTGTAGGAAAATATACAAACACAATTAAGATTACACTATATGGACAAAAGTTGTATTAAAATGAGTTAAATTAACGTTCCACAAACTCTAAGAGACCAAAACACTGTTCCAGCATGACAATGCCCCTGAGCTCCATGTAGTACATGCTGTGTTCTGGATGTTATGGAGTGGAAGAACTAGAGTGCCCTGTACTCAACCTCACTGGGATGAACCTTCTCACCCAACATGAGCTGGTGACTCAAAACGTTTGGCCATATAGTGTAACACCCGAACATCCCACCTAGGCTGTGCTGAGAGTTATGTGCAAATATAAATTGACAGAATCACCACAGTGCACGCCGTTAACCCATCCCATGCAGCCCCCCCCCCCTCTCCAATGCAAGTAATATATCATCATAACAGTCTTAAAAACATTGTAGGTTAAATGACACCGCTGTGTTTAGACGGTTATGTTAAGCTCATATTCGCACAAGCGTGAAACTGAAAAGAATAGTGATTGGCAGATTAAGATGATGTTTTAAAGGATGAGGAATGTTAAAGGGGATGCTTTTGACATGCAGAAGGTCACAAATAAGAAAATTGACAATGTAAATAAAGCGAGTTACTGCCCGAGTGCACAGATCAATCACAGCTAATAAAGCTCTGGACTGATAGCATGAAGGCTAATGGGGGGGGGGGGCTGCTATGTGTCGGCTGTCAAATCAAGCCCTCTCCCAAATACCTCAGCACCACCATCCCTACACCAAACTCACCCTTGTTCAACTTGTTCTGCTCAATGATGCTGTACTGCAGCTGTGAGGTCACTTCCTGTTTCTGGGGCATCCCCTTCCAGCTCTGTTTCTCATTGAGGTCGGCGCTGCCCATGTGGTTGGTACCCATGCTGGACTGAATGAGCTGGGTGGTAGCGTAAGGTGTGGGCTGGCATCCAGACCCAACCAGCCTCCCATCCTTCAGGTTGGGACTGTTGAACGTTTTCATCTCGTTGATCTTGTTGGACAGGTCGACGTCTCCGTAGAGGGACGAGTCTGGCGCCAGGAGGTTGCTGGGTTTGCTGTCCATCTGACTGTAATTAGCGATGCAGTCGGCTGGATGGAGGGAGAGGGGATTGCAACTTCAGATACAAGACTCTACTGAGGTGTTATCTTAGTGTGGTGGAGCATAGAATTTGATCTATTTTAAGAACAAAAGGTTTCTTAAGGTCTTCATCAGGGTCGATACTGACCAACAACAACTTACTAACAAGAAATAAAGACTTGCTTTATCCCTCTACAATTTCGGGCAGAGAAACGATCGATGGATTTGAAAAATCTCCGAGCAGATCCGTTCTACAAATACTCAGCTACTTCATTTACATTTCCGGCTGCTTTACGTTCTACTCAAGAACCTTCAAACCATCACGACACACACAGGACTTCAAAACGCCACGGCCGATATTTCATTCTTTTCATGGCGGCGCTTTAGCTTATCCGCTTTTTCATAAGCCTGATTCGAAGCGGCACTTTCCTCAAGAAGGCAGCTCTTCTCATCAAGCCGTGTGTTGCATCCTGTCCAAAATCCAAACCTCCAGGAGGAAAGAACCAGCAAAAAAAAAAGAAAAAGGATTTCTGACCGATCCGTTTGGAATCCTGTCCAGAATCAGAGCTCTGCGGTAAGTAGCACGGGCGGTTGGATTTGTTTATGTTTGGACAAAGGATACTGCAACACGTCCTGTACAAAGTGGCTTTTCAGGAGATGCAATATCTCGGAGCCAGTTAATTTCCTTAAGGTTTTAGTGCGTAAAAAGCTGGCAAGCTTACACGCGGTCATGCTGTGAGTGGCCATGGCATTTATCCTTCCTCCCTTTTAAAAAAGGCGATTCGGATAAAAGCTCGAGTTAGCAGTAAAACACACCTCATAAAAGAAGCGGATTAGGCGTGCAGCGAAGCGCTTTCGGCGGCGTGGACTGACTGCATCTGGAGAAATGTAGGAGGCTAAATGGCGTTCTCATGCACATGGCGTAAACAGAGGGCGGCGGGTTCAGTGTCATTAACGCCAATGCTAGTCACCGCGCTCGAGCGTTACGACATTAACATGACCTTCACTTTAAATAGTCATTCTTTTAGATTTATATATACACATATTTTTTCTAAGGGTGTTTAGAGAACATTTGCATAAAATGTACAACCTGCCTGTAAAATCGACTAAAAAAACTAAATGAGCGATTATTGGGAAAAGGAGGTCAGACTTCTCATCCTTAGTTTAAAGTTACATTCAACATTTTGGAACATTTTCTTATTACATCACATTCCCGAATGTTTTATTCCTCTTGTACTACAGCAAGTACAAGCGCTTACGTTTTTAAACGTTTTTTTGACCTATAGTAAAACTGATTTAGATTCAAATGAATCGACTGCCATCAAATCAGCAGTTAACTGAATCAGATTACCTCAAGACCTGAACTGAATTGAATCATCGATGACTCAATGGCAAACAAATCAGTAGGTAAGTAAAATCATGTTGCTTCAAAACCTAAATTGAGACCGAATCGATAAATGGTTAATGAATCATTTACGGTATTTAACAGACGCCCTTATCCAGAACAGCACGTCAACAAATCAGCAGTTAATTGAATCATATCGTATCGAGACCTGAATCAAATTAAATTGTAGATGAATCAATTGCAAACAAATCAGTAGTGAATTGAATCATGTTTCATCACCAATTGTTTGGTTTTCTAATACTGAAGTAAAAGAGGGGAATTTACACCCTCGTGACTGTGTTTAGAGTAATTACGGTAATTTAACAGCTAAAGACGCATTTTGCGACGCCTCAAGCCGTGTACGTTATTTAAGCTACTTTACTCTGTTCTGTTATACATTTAGCTCAAACTCATTTCCCCTTTCGCTGTTTAGCCAGCTCTTGCTGACGCCTGCAAAAAAAATAATAAAAATCACCCGGAAGCGCTCCATCAGTCTTTCCACACACACACACGCTGACATTTTATATAACGTATTTTTCCTCCATCACCATTGCTGTACAGTAGAAACACACACACACACAGGCACACACTAGCTTACTTTGACCTCTGTAACTGCTCCCCGTTCCCTAGAAAGGAAGCACTTAGAGGAAATTGCATTTAGAGGCTACAACAACAGTATGGAAATCAGATGCTAAATTTGATTAGTTGGCAGCGTAGACCCCATAAGGACCGGGCCAGGACTACCTTTTACTCTCCATCTGAAGCCGCCCTGCTTTAACCTTCCTCTCACACACACACATGCGCACAGCTTCCTGGTCAGCGCTGACTCACCAGGGCGGCTGTAGGTGGCCAGGTTGCTGTCGCTGTTGCCGTTGCTCGAGGTGCAGCAGTTGATGCTGCAGTCGTTCTGGTTGGAGCAGTTGTTTGGCCACGTGTCAGCTAGCCAAGGCTGTGTGGCCGAGTCGCTAACGTTCAACAAACCAGGTCTGTATACACACACACACACAAAACCAGCACACGGTTAGAAGGTCATATTACCATATTAATATACATAATGTGCTTACAAAGTCAAGGAAATGCGATATTACCTTGAAGAAACACGGCAATACAGTAGGGTAAGAAAACAATACATATATGACCTTATATGGACATTTAGATTTGTGTTTATGAATACTGTATGCACAAGTTAGAAACGTCTCTATTTCCAAACCGAAGGCTAATAAGATTATTTACGTTTAACAGCATTTAGTAGACGCCCGAATCGAGAGCGACTAACAACTTTATTCCATTTGTACTACTGAAATTCTGAGTTGAGGGTTAAGGGCCTTAGTTCAGGGGCCCAGCAGTGGCAGCTTGGATTTGAACCCATAATCTACCGGTCAACAGTCCAACACCATAACTTAGAATTTATGGACTGTCGAAAAGCTCCTGGTCAGAATTGTACTGGATATAAACGCATGTAGACAGAACATCATCTATAAACACACACACTGCGGTCCCCCAGATGAGGATGGGTTTCTCCTTGAGTCTGGTTCCTTTAAAGGTTTCTTCCTAGCACCATATTAGGGAATATTTCCTTGCCACAGTCACACCTCAGGGTTGCTCATTGGGCACAATTTCATTTCAGCATTTTTATTTATTCTTTTTTTATTTTTTATTCTTTAATCTAAATTTTCTATGAAGCTGCTTTGTGAAAATGTCAATTGTTAAAAGCGCTATGGACATAAAATTGATTTGGATCGGTATTAGCCACTGTGTATACACCCCACAAAGAACTGTGTTTTTAGTTTTGTATTATAAGAACCAAATTTAGAAGATTTCACTTCAACAATAACAATGTCCGGGTGCAACGAAAGCAATTCAGTTTTATTTGTATATCACTTTTACCATATAGCAGTGCTGCATGAACATAAAAACTGAATAAAAATGAGAAATTTACATTCATATTTATTCCTAAGGAGCAAACCAAAGGTAATGGTGGCAGGGGGAAACGCCTGGAGGCAATCTGAGGATCCGGGAAACAAATCTAAAACAAATCTGTGCCGTTTCTTTGCTTCAATACCTTCAATTCTTGTTAAGACGTGGAATGTTGAGAAAAACTGGAAACAATGGAACTTTGGGGAATTCTAGAATGATGTTATGCTATGTCTATATTAATATCGTAGGGTCCGGCCAAATTATTTTAACTAAAAATGACTTTTAAAAAAACACTTTGTTTTAACCTGAATTGAGACTGTTTTAAGTACAGTTGACTCATCAATACATCGATTACAAACAAATCAGTAGTTGACCGAATCATATTGTATCGAGATCTAATTCGAATTGAATCTTTAATGAATCAATTGCAAACAAATCAGCAGCTAATTGAGCCATATTGCACCGAGACTTGAATTGAATCAAGTTAAATCATTTATAAATCAATTCAAACAAATCAGTAGCTAATTGAATCATAGCATAGAAACCTAAATCAAGCCCAAATTGAATAATCACTGAATCAGCTGCCAACAAACGAATATTTTATTGAATCATATTGGATTAATACCGAATCGAATGAAGTTGAATCATTGATAAATCCATAGCTTAGCGAATCATATTGTATCGAGACCTGACTCAAATATAATATTTAAAGAATTAATTGGAAACTAATGAGTAATTAATCAATTCATATATAAATAAGTAAATAACAAACAAGGCTTTAAAGTTTAGCACCAGAACATCAAAGCCATCGTTCAGTGATGTAGCATCTCTGAGACTCAGGCCGAAATGTCCTCCTGTCCTAACCGGCACTGGGTTTATTTCACTACAGCTAGCATGCGTAGCTCATGTGGTCGAACTTCACCTCTAGACAAAAGGAAAACGCCCATGATGACTAAAACTGCTCGATACACAACAGAACTGTGTTTTTCATCCGCTGTTCTGTTTTCTCTCTTTCCGTTTGCTTCACTGTTTCACTAGAAACACCTGCAGACGAAATTCTCCTTAATTCTTGCATTAACACTCAAGAGAAGTAAGTAGGTTGGAAGAGAAAAGCTTTTGTTTCTGAGTTCTTGTATTTTCACAAAACAGAGTACTTTAAAAACTCATGATTGCCCCCTAGTGCCAAGCAAGAGCAATTACACTAGAGTTTACCGAATGGCTTCAGTGTCAAGTCAAAAAAGAATAATTCTTTGACTAATTATATAATAATAATCATCAAACTTTTCAGTACATTTCCAGAGTCTATGATGTTCTGGTGTAAACACAAAACATAACTTAGTGTCTATATTTTCCTTTAACTTTTTCCCTTTTAGTATATTTAAAATGATCAGGCATAACATTACGACTTTCCTAATATTGTGTTCTTAATATTGTAATGGTCCCCTTTTGCTGCCAAATTTAGCACTGACCCATCAAGGCATAACGCATATCCCAACTACTAATGGTCACTTCACCTGTTAGTGCGCATAATGTTATGCTTCATCGGTGTAGAACACAGGATTATGACTCACCTGCCAGCGCTGCTCACAGCTTCCCCTCCTCGTTGATAGGAAACTGCAAAAGAAGCATAAAAACAGTGATGATGAAAGTTGAAGCAGACACAGATCTGTGTATGAAACCTGAGCAAGAACAAAACTAATTTATGGCCTGGACTAGCATGCTTATTAAATGTTTGTGTGTGCACTAGTACTTTGGGCTTTTAATCTCCTTAAAGGTCTAAAAAGCCTAAACTTTACTAACATCTCGTCATGCATGTCGTTCTCCTGATTTCACACAGGATCTCGGCTCACATCACGCTTTCCGCATGCGATTTTGCACATTTCAGCGCTGATACACTGATACACGGTTTTTTCAGCTATATGAGTTCAGATTCCGAGGCAATAACAATCAGGTGGCTAGGATTGGCAGCTGAGTGTTTGGCAACCCTCCACTCCCAGAACCTGGCATTTCACTTAAAGCTTGGCAGAGATTCTCCGATCGCAATCTAGATCAATTTCCATTCACGCAGAAAAACTTTCACTCCAATCAGTCTCCGTTTTCTTTTTGGCAAACGTCAACGGGAGGTCGATTAGCACAAACTGAAACCACCTCGAGCAGCGAGTAGTAAAGTGCAAAAGCAAAGGAGGAAGGAGGACGCGAAAGGAAAGGCGGCCATGTTTTTCAGAGTCCTCTCCCGTTTGTTCTAACAGCGCTGTAAAAGCTCGGCCGTCACCTCATCCGATTCCGGGCTGATCCACAGAACCAAAACCGAGCCCCGATCTCTTTTTTAGTAACGCATTCGGTCGTTTTTGAACCGGATTCGTGGCATCTCACTTTCATGGATTCCCGAAAGCGCCTTTGATGGCTGTGTGAAAGCTTCAGACTAGTTCCAGAGCTCTTTGTGGTGGGAAGAAGACGATGTATTTTTAACCGGAGAACACGGAGCAGGGCTGCTGTCTCTTGATGTCTACGCGAGGAGAACTAGCTGTATGCGAAGTGAGTTAAGTGGACTTATAGCAGAGAGGCTCCGAGTGTACACCGATTCAAGTCCTCAGCCGCTGGAGCTCTTATAGTATAGAAAGGAGAAGGTGTTAAAAGCTTACCCGTAGGCGTAAAGGTAAACGATGGCACTGCGGATCCCAGGGGCAGAGGAACATGGAAGAAAAGGAGATGAAAAAAGCAGTGTTATAGAAGCAGCCGATAGGAAAGAAGAAGCTGTTATTGTCTCGCATTACATAACAGTACGGTGGAAGTCAGGGTTGTTGTTTTTTTTGTATCTCAGTTTTAAATGCTAAGGTCAGAGCACAGGGTCACCATAATAAGGCCACTGGCGCTGGGAGCTACGGCTTAAACCCTGAGCTTCTGATCAACAATTTGGACCAGTGGTTGTTCAAATGGTTACGGCTCAGGGTTGTTGATCGGAGGGTCCAGATTCAAGGCTTAGAACTGTCGGCTGTCAATCAGTGGCCTCACACTTGGTCACGGGGCGCCAAACGCTCTGGCCGACCCTGCCCTTTGACCTCAGTTTCCAAAAAAAGGATAGGATATGCATGCATATGTTAAACTATGAACGATCTCGTGCGTGACAAATAAAATGAGATTTTTAATTGACTTCCTATGAAGCGAGGAAAGCGTTTACGGTAGCAGGTAGTGTGTACAAACGTGAACGCGCCAAAGCGTCATATCATCTTCCGCCTCCATCTTTTTCCTAATCCTTCGTTTTTACGCTTGGCATGCCGAAGGCTTGCCCTTTAAATGTCACCTTTTTTCTTCTCCATTTGTCTGTTTGGTGGCGCTGTGTACAAAAAGATCATGGTGAGAGATGCGGCTATTTTCTTGAAGCTGTTATCAAATGTATTTATCTGTTCAGAGGTAGAGGTAGAGGCGAGATGAGACGGACGCCCG
>JAOUQX010000041.1:15337448-15363225 GCA_028566295.1 Liobagrus marginatus | reverse complement strand
TGAAATGTGATATTCAAAAATGCACGGATCGATGTGACTGTCACCTGTTCCAATACTTTTGACCATGTTGGAGTATTAGTTCGTTTAACATCAGAATCTGGAATAAAGTTTATTTAAAACATTCTACTAAAAATATAAACTGACAGTATCTACAGCAGATAAGACGTAAAGGTTTCTAACACTTCCTGCACTAAATCCTGTCGTTTTCTCTCGGCTACTTGGCGGACGAATCCCCGAAATTCGATTTCAGTCGTATCTTGTGACACACTGAGTTTCCCGTCTTTTCCTCCTCTGCAGTAACAGGATCCCCCCCATCAGAGGGCTCCGGGGGCCCAAGAGAAACTCGGCCACTTGCTTTGCAAGAAACGGACGAAGGGATGGAAAGAATGAGGATGGAGAAACTGGGTCGGCGCTCGTCTTGGGTCGAACACAAGCGATGGATTAGCCGTGAAACAAAAGAGACGGAGCGAGAGCTGAAAATCAATAACACATCAGAGGAAGGCTTTCATACGATACAATATAATAGAATATAAAATATGATATGATATAATATGATACGATCCACAGCCTCTCTGCCTCATTTTCTCTTGTTTATCGGCCGCACAGTCTCTCTATCTGGCGCCAACAAGAAAAAAAACTGACTAAGAAAACCAGAAAGATCTCCACGTCTTCATCAGTTCTGTTTCTGCTACTTGTATAAAAGTGGGCGTGGCAAGTAGGGGCTGTATGTTATATCGAAACCCTTCATGGACTTCCGCTATGATTTTCAGCATTTTATCCCTGATAGCATCACGGTCATATTTTTAGTGTTTAATCTTCTGACAAGTTATTGACCAGACAGATCTGGGTTCAAGCCCAATCAAAGCTGACTGGTGGACCCTTGAGCAAGGCCCCAAAACCCACCTCTGCTCCAGGAGCTCTGACCCCAGCTTCCCAAGTTGTGATATGCGAAGAGACAAATCTCACTCTGCTATAATGTATATGTGATGAATAAAGACCTACCTTAATGTAACGGTCAAAGGTAAACAAGGCCCCTGTCAACTGATTTGAACGTTTGGACTTGGAATGTGCATCTGGAACAGTTCCCCTTCCCCAAAATCTTCATCTTTCCTGAAGGTCAGGAAGAAACAAGTCTTCTGCCGGTGCAGTGGTTGCAGCAAGTCGAGGGAAAAACATGCAAACGGTTTTACCTTCGGCTGTGGCTCACTGTCTGACTATTCACTTTTACACTCCGACGAGTGTTATATCGGTGTTTCCTCGAGCCATTATTCAAACTCAGTCCTGGAGGGTCACTATTCAGCAGAGATTAGCGCCAACAATTCTGCAGTACAGCACTGGACACCCTGGGACTACAATCATAGCCTTTGGTCGGGTGAACTTCATAGATTAAAACAAGCGTCGCCGGTATCCGAGTGGGACGATAACGATGAACGACGACAAAAGAAAATCTTAATCTAGGACTTAATAAATAGAGCTGCTCAAGATGCTGAATTGGCCTTGATGCTCTCCTCAGGGAAGAAACAGACAAAAGGGTGAAAGGGAGAAAGGGTGAAAAATAGACAGACAGTCAGACTAACAAGGAAAGTGCAAAAGAGAGAAAGGGAAAAAGGCAGATGGAAGGAAAAAGTAGGACTGCAAATACAAAGGTTACTGAGACCCTAAATTCCTAAATATCCTCACGGCACCAGACTGTTCTGCTCTTAAATAAATACATTTATAGTAAATTCCCGTTCTCGGCGTGTAACAAAGTTGGGAAAGTTAACAGAAGCTATTTTTCCTTCTTACTTTAGCTCTCTTTCTAAATGCAGTCCTGATGAAGAGTCCTGCGGCATTTCTGATGAAATCCAGTTAACCCCCTTCTCCCCCTTGATCCTCCAGGGTCCCCACGTTCAAGAGGACGTCAACCCCATTACACGTCTCCCATCCAGACATCTAATAACCTGCGATCAGCCTCTGACTGCAATCCACTCAGTCAATTTGACGCTCTGCTTCTCTCGCCTCAGACCTCTCGCTCGCCCCGGAATCTAACCACGCGTCAGATGTCAGGCGTCGAGAACCAAGCCGGAGTTACCGATACCTTTGTGAAGGAAGGACTCAGAGATATAAGGTGCGACAGCTAAGTAGTTATTACAGGCTGCGGAAATACACTGGAGGGGATCGAAAGGAATTCCGGCGACCACATGGCTTGTAACTAGTCGCCAAGTTGACGGATAATTTAATACGAATACATTTATGCAATGCTCTGCTCCCTTACTTATGCACTCTGCATTGTCTCATTGTACTACAGATATCGTTTCTTTTTCCTTCCCTTCTTTCACAACAATCCCGGAAACGAGCGTTCCTTATGGTGCTAACAGACCAACAACCCAAAATGACGGAGTACGAAGAGTTTTCACAGGTTAACTTGAGACTGCTGCCAGTCATCAACAACAAAGGAAAACAGAAATGTACTCACAAGTACAATGAAGCAAAACACTTTCATCTACGTAGCTACTGCACATCTCTCTAACGTTATAAAGAAATGAGACTAGCGTGCGGTTTTCATGGCCGATGTTTAAACAAAAGAAGCTAAAGGAGATGGTCAGTGATGACCCATAGCTGAGGGAGTTAATAAAGCTGATATATCTAATGAAGATAGTTAAAGAACTTCTTAAAAATTAAACTCTATAACGTTATAACGAAAAGGATTAGCGTGTAGTTTCCTTGACCACGGTTTAAACCAGGAGGCTAACAGACAGCAACCACATAGCTAACGTAGCAAATGATGCCCATGTCAAATAAATGAATGAATAAATAAATAATTTCAGCTAATGTATCTAGCTAATGTACTTTTTTATTGAAGCTCTAAACTTATAAAGAATGATCCAGAAATAAAAAACCAAAGGTGTCTAGAATTCTTGACAACGGCCTTGTAGCTACTGTAGCAAATGCAGCTAATGTGGTTAACTAATAGACTTCAAGACTATGTTTGGTTTAGATACACTAACGGCATTTGGCAGTCGCCGTTATCCGGCGTGAATACTACTGAGCAGTTGGAGGTTAAGGGCCTTGCGCAAGGGTCCAGTGGTAGCAGTTGAGCAGCCATGGGCCGTGGATTTGTGAACAGGACCTCTGGTTTGGCTTTGGGGAAGACCTGAAAACACTCGTACTCGGTACTCGGAAATAAATCTGACTCACTGGTCAGGGATCTGCATCCGGATTTCCCTACAGCCACTTTCTCACAATCACCATTTCAACTCCAATGATGTTTATAGTCACATGCGACAGATACACACTCTGTGCAACAGAACTGCTGGTGTGTGGATCTAAACCCGGCCAGCAGCTGTCCAAAGGAACATGCAGGAAGCCCCTCGGGCCCTCTGCTCGTCTTTCAGCCGCGGCTCAGACGGACGAGCCAAAAGCAGGGCTGCAAACACACAACCCGTTCCATCTGCTATCGCTATGCGTGTTATGCATGTTCTGCCTAACAGCAATCAGGAACCAAGCATCAAAACAACACAACAGGGACTGGTAGGGCAGCCCAAAGCGGACTCTGTGTGGGCTGGAGATCGCAATCGTTACCAAAACTCTTTCCTTCAGTCACTCGCAGCCTGTAGGATACGATAACAAGCACAGAGCTGATCATTGCTAACAGGGTCGCACACAACCATCGGATGACTTCCGTCGATGCAAATTACATACTGTACCTGCATAAGTATTGGCACCTTGTGTGGATCAAAGGGGCAAAAATCATTACATGCATCGCTTGATACTTGAGGGTGATGGTGGCTCAGCGGTATAAGGTTCTGGGTCAGTGATCAGAGGGTCGGGGGTTCAAGCCTCGCACCAGGCAAGCTACCATCATTGGGTCCTTGAGCAAGACCCTTAACCTCACTTGCTCCAGGGGCACCGTTCGTTCTGGCTGACCCCAGCTTATTCTGACAGGTATGCTGGGATATGTGGATAATAAAACATTTCACTGCATGTACGTGTCAAATAGGATCTGAAAATGTCAGTAATCATTCATATCTTCAATTATGATATTATTATTATACTTCATGAGAGATTTGGTCCATATGTATCGTCCAGTCCTAGAGATCAGACATAAGTAGGGGCTTTAACCCCTACAGTCCTTTCTCTTGATCTGGTAGTAACATGATTAAAATCCTCTTCAAAGAGAAAGAAACTTGATCAGATCCTTGAGATGAACAGCTGGTCATTGTGCAGGATCAGACCCGGTTAATAACATGCCGTAATGTCATTTAATACCAGATTTAGCAGGATGCTCGATGTACTGTCCCTTTGGCTGGACGCCATCTACGTCCGATCTCCTGCTACAGTTTATAAAGGGATTACGAGCATACAGGGGTGTCGGCACGGCTAATGAAAATGGAAAACCTTCCAGCAGGAGTGTGGGGCTTATTGCAGGGTCACGGTTCACCTCGCCTCACCACGTCCCTGTCCAACACGGCTACCGCCAGACTCTGCTGGACCTGTTCTCCATTCCTCTGTTCAGAGCTCCCCATGGTGGCTATAATCATGTCCTGTATGGCGGATAGCGGAGTGGAGGGTTCACGTTGGCACCATCTGATGGCATCAGTAATGAGCTGCGCAAGAGCTCCGAGATTGGATTAGAAAGAGGAGAAGTTGTGTTTCTGCAGGCGTCGCTACCTCTCATAGCACAATCAAACAAAAGAAAGCATTGATTAGAAGCGATGGTGCAAATATGCACGAGTCTCCTGCATTGGGCCTGATACCGATCCTTGTATTCTTAATTAAATACGTCAATTAAGCAGTGGTTGAAAGAAAGACCTCACCATAAGGTCAGTGAAGGAAATTAATCGTTGGCTTCAGAAATTCTACGTACAAATGGTCACAAAAAAAAAGAAAGTTTTAAAATGTTACACCTTACACAAGGGCTAGCGATTAGCGATTCCTGTCCCATGTATACGACGTAGCGGGTTCGGCTCCCTGCCAGTGCAAACAAGCTTCTATGAATCTTTGACTTGTTAGCTCTAAAACCATAATCCATGTGTTATGATTTCTGTAGAGGCGTGTAACGCTCGAGCGATTCGCTCCACCCACGGCTAATCAGTCACTACAAGCCACCTGTTTACAGTAAAGTCATGCCAAAACAAGCAATGCAGCACAGACCCTCGGCTAAAAAACACGTTCCGAAATCCATAAACTTCAGCTGCACCTTTTTACTTTTCATTTCTTATTTTTGTGTTGATGTTGGCCTGAACGGATCTCTGGAACCGCTAGTCGTGTTCCTCAGCAGCTCTGTGAGCAATAGAAGGAACTTTGTTGGGTTCTGATTGGCAGCGTTCCAATCCTCCGGTCTTCCAGACGAATGCGTTTAGGAGGAAAACTGAAAGTGAACTCGCGCCACTCTGCGAGAGTGAATAGTGACTTTACTTCCATTCTTAAAACAATTCAGTATAAAAAAAACAGCGAGATGTCGCCGGGATGAGAACGGTTTTGGTCTTTCAGAGCCGGACGAATGAAAAGCCACTCTCTACACTTTCTACACCTCCCGCTTTCCATCAGCACTTGCTGGATTTTATGGAAGGCCAAACAGACGCCGTGGCTCCGAGCCAGACAACACAAACACTTCACCGACTCCCGCAGTGTACAATACACTCACAAACATGTTTAAAGCGCTAAACGTTTACACTTACAGCATTTAAGCAGACACCCCTTTATTCAGAGTGACTTACATTTATCTCATTTATTCAACTGAGCAGTTACAGGTTAAGGGCCTCGCTCAGGGGCCCGACAGTGACAGCTTGGTGCTCAGCAGTACGAGACGCTGACCGAGAACGAGATAAGTGACATGCTACTGAACAACTGGTACTTGGTTTACTAAGCCCCAGACCGACACACACACACACACACTAACAGAACGACTCTTGCGGCATTCAGTTTCTTCCTCAGTCGACACGAACCTCAAATAGACTTGCACCAAATCTTACATTTCAACGTTTAATCTCTGAAATTTTATATCTGATTATTATTTTTTATATCTGATCAGAATTAGATTTTATGTATTTTTCAATTTGTATTTTATTTCTGTTTTTTTTTTTTCTTCAGTCTCTAATTTCTTGATTTCTATTTTTATTTGAGTCACTTCACAAATTATCCTCTGTAACGTTTATTATATTTGAAGTTTATGTAATAATTAAAATCCAGTTTCTTTATTTGCAACTTTTCGGTATCTGACTATCTTTTCCCCGCATTATCTTTTAGTGTTTGTAATTATTTAAGCTTTTTTTAAATTTTATTTCATAAGGAAACTCTTGCTTTTTCATTTGTATTAACGGATTTAAATTGTGTTCATAATTATTCTCTCTTTTAGTTTGTTATATTTGTTAAACAAACTATAAGTATCTCAAATATAACAAATCAATTAAACAAACCCCAGAGTTATCATTAATCAATTAACAAATTATTGTTCAATGTAAGGCATTTCTTCTTCTTCTTCTTCTTATTATAATATATTATATATTATTATTATTTCAGAAACTTGTGATCCGTCACTCAGGATAAAAATCTGCTTAAAACATCAATGCTAGTTAAGTTAAAGGCATGGCAAAAAGTGTGTGTGCGCGTGTGTGTGTGGGGTTCTGTCTGGAACAGCCACTTGTGTGTCCTTTATTTGACATTACAGCCTCCCCATCCTTCTAACAAGGCTAAAGAGGGCCTCAGCGCAGCCAAAGCTGCAGACAGATTCAAAGATACATGCACACAAGTGCACACACACACGCACACGATGACATCCCCAGCTGTCTCGTGTCAGTCACCGAGTTTCAGTGTATGACTGAAGACATGAACATGATCATGTCCAGCAAAAAACTTCAGGACCGCAAACACTTTCAAATTACACGCGCGTGCACACACACACACAATTAGGAAATGATACAGTAGTTTCTCGGTGCAGAAAAAAATGTAAAAGAAGATAAACATAAAGAAGAAGAAGTAGTAAAGGTTATTTTGATTAGCTGCTTCGAGTTGATGTTGTTCTGCAGTTTTAAAGCCACTGAGAAACTAAAAAGTGATGGGAAAGCGGCGGCCCATCGGTTAAGGCTCTGGATCAGTGATCTGTGGGTTTGAGCCCCAGAACTACCTAGTCACCATTACTGGGCCCTTGAGCGAGGCTCCAGGAGCACTGCACACTCTGGCTGACCCTGTGCACTGACCCCAGCTTCCTAATAAGTTGGGATATGTGAAAACTACCCACTTTTCTTCTGAGGGTTAACAAAGTAGAATAGAATAAACAAACTAATAAAAAAAATCTGTATATAAAAATGCCCTGAAAGATTTTAGCTTGAAGGATTTTATGCTTCAGACATTAACCGGACACTCCTCTCCTGCGCGGACGACATTAATCAGCGCTCGCTTTTCCTCTTTAATCAGAGCGTGGACGTGGGCATCAGGGGCTGTGGAAATAAAGTCCGGAATGGGACGTTGCCGACACCGAGTGGGACGTTGCACCGCTGTTCCTGTTATTTTTAGATGGCAATCGACTTCGGATCGAGTCGGCTCTGGTAAGTAAATTTATTTGGTCCCCGTGCGGCTCAGCTCGGCTTTTCAATGCGCCACTTGTCCTTGGTGAGTGGTATCCATCACACTCTGGATGACCTTTGACCCTGTCCGTCCTTGTTTATAAACGTTCTGCTCTCTGACAAGCCGTGAAAAGGGGCGGGTCAGCGCGGGTTGCATGGGGCCATGTCTCTATACTGTTTTTACTTCTTTGTCAGCGAGAAGAAAGATGTCGAAAGCTTTTAGAATAATCGCCTTGGCGTCCACACGGGACTCGCGTAATTAAAGCTGGGGATGACCTTTGGCCGCTCAGCTAAGTCTGTTTTCTATCCGCCAGCCTGCACTAAGGGGTGACGCAGGAATTTGTTTATTTATGTAGCGAGCGCTCAGGATCGTGGAGGTGCATCGGTCGCGGTGTGCTTAAGACGTCGTGGCTGGAATGCGGTTAAGCTAACGGCTAGTTAAAAATGAGGAAAGAAATAAATCCGGTGCTGTAATGTTTTCTGTGTCTGTGGCTGTTAATTAATGTCGATCGAGCTCATAAAATATGCAACGTTCATTACAAGGTTCGCCAACGGTGATGAATTATTCATCAAAATAGAATTTGTGCCAAAATCAAAAGCAACATCGAAAGAAGCCTGTGTTTGAAGAGATGCTCGCCGAAACGGTTACTTCAAAGCATTTCCAAGACTTAAACGTTAATAAACAAAAGTTTTTGGAGTAAATCGTACCGCATTTAACTCGCAAAGCCGCGGAAGTGTCGAAGAGAAGAGGTGTAAAATCTCCAGACGTCTCATTATCTGCTCGGATTTTCAATCAGGAGGAAACAATGCTAACAATACCGCCACCCACAAAAGCCCGGAAAACAAAGGAGCTATTTCTGTGGACTCATTATCTCATTTTAACATAATCTCATTTATTTTATTTCTCTAACTAGAGTTTACTTCACACCATCTTAACTTAAGTTACAGGACAACTTCGTATACAACAGCAAGAATAAGTTCAAATCAAAGTAACAATAAGAAGACAGGAACTGAAAATAATGAGACAGTATCTTGAATTTTATTTCAAAGCAAAGATACGTTAAAATATTGAAATGTGAAGCTGGAAAAGTCAAGGGGGTCTTTTTTTTTTTTTTTACAGTTGAAATAAGAAGGCACGTCCCAGTTAGAACTGTTTGTCGTAATAAAATAGTCAATCATGAGACAGCTTGAGATATTCAAATGAGATAAGTTACAAAAGATGAGCTGTGGTTAAAACGCAAGACCTAATATTGAGATATTAACTTGAAATAAACAAGTCGAAGTAACTGAAGATAACATAAAATCAGAAGTTAAGATAATAATTATTAGAGTTTGGTTGAAATAACGAGATACCAAGACAAAATAATGAGATAATAAAACAAGTTATTAGGTCGCTATAACGAGATGCCAAGTAAAAATAGTGAGATAATATCTTAAGATAATTGCTAAAACATAATTAGGTTGAAATAATGGGACAGCAAGCCAAAGCCAAGATGGAGCAAAATGAGATAATACGAGATAATATCTTAACATCAGCTATATGGTTGATATAATTAATCAATATCTTAAAATCAGTTAATAGGTGGAAATTATAAGATACCATGTAAAAAAAGAAAGAGATAATATCTTAATGTCAGCTATTTTGTTAAAATAATGAGATACCAGTTCTTGCACTTTAAAGCTTAACTGTAGTAAAGAGGTATTTATTATTTGTGATGCGCTATGTTATGATATCACCAGTGCGATACTCGTCGTTTGAAGAAAACCTCCAGGCGTAAACTCTTGACCCGTCAGGTTGTTATCCAGGAAGTTCCTGTTCTCTAGAAGAACGTGAACGAATCCTGGACGGCGTTCTTGACGGAGCCCGAGTGCACGTTTGACCAGAAAGTTACATCAACACGCCATTTAATCATTTCGGCATAACCCCCACGGTGCCGTACTGTCACATTACATCACTGCGGCGTCTATCAAAGTCTTACTAATGCGGGCTCTCCAGAAAGACAAACAAACACTGTGAGTGTTGAATGTTTAAGTCAGACAGCTACAATATTCCGACCTACTGACAGACCTCACAACCACAGGCCAGATTTGGAGGAACTGAATTTCTGTTGTTCTCGTCTAGCGATGAAGAAGCCGAGTCTGGTTTAGTATGTGAAAGCTGACACGTCTGTGTATCACGCTGAGAGGCCGTGGACAGACTTCCAGGTCTTGTGATGGATTGAAGGTCCCTGAGGGATCAAGAATCGGTCTCTGGAACCCGGCCACGATGCGAGCAGTCAGTCATCGACTTTCCTCGGGTTAATGTTTAAACATACACATGCAGACCCAGCGATCTTATTTGAAAGCTTCTCCCCAGAGTCCACTCGATCTCACTTTGGACCCCGAACGCGGCTTTAGGCGGACTGGAGAATGAAAGCTAGCACGGTCCTCCTGCTGAAGTGCCCGTTTAACTTAGCAGAAGCGACGGAATTATGAAGAGTTCCACAGTCCTGACAACCAGAGTGTTGATTTTGGAAGATCGACCTGAGAAACCTTCGCCGTCGGGACCATTCGGCAATTAGAGCGAAGGCGCAAAGAAGAGACGGATAAATTAGCACGAATACTAGCGTCAGTTTCTTACTGCAGGACATGTAATTACGCGCTGCCTTTAGCCCAAGTTTATAAGGAAAGTCCCAGGTTCTGAAGCATTGTAAAGCTACAATGACATGATTCCATCTCCAGATGTCCGTCAGTTCTGATTTAAGGTTAACGCTATGCTTTAGAAGGCCAATGTTGAGTAAGTTAGTCTGGAAATGTAATTAAACGGCTAATTACTGATGACTCCTTTTAAAACTACTGTTCTGTACTAAAGTTTCTGTTCTGATTACTTTATTTTATAAGTGATTAATTACATTACTAGAAGAAGAAGTAGTTTTCTTTATATAGCGTTACATTTGTACACCACATACACAAAAACACATAAGGCCACATTATCAAAGGTACATATGACACGTACGCTTTTTATACTTGAAGGTAGACAAAGATGATATATTATACAAAGTGTAAGATAGCAAATTCCTTAGTTTACGAGCATTAACACCTACGTTGGACAGCCAGTACTACTGGCCACTAGTTCCGTTAACTAGTTGTCTTTACCCGATGTACCACAGCAGTAACGTATAGTGACTTTATAGACTAAAAAAGTAATCGAATTACGGCAACGTTTTACAAATTAGCGTGTTACTGCCCAACACTGTAGAAAACGTACGTGTTGTTTGTAAATAATAATAATTGTGGATAAATCCAGGTTCGTTTCCCAGCAATGCAGCAGTGACCAAACGACAGACCTGAGCTACAATGAAGTCTTTGTCTGGAGCAGCAGTTGTCAGGCCAGACGTTTCTACCAGCAGCGATTACGTGACACCTCTGCAGCTCCGAGCTAATTCCCTCATCTGAGTTGGTGCGAGGGATTAGCCAGCAGTGACAGAGCTGCCTTATCGTGCGCTGCAGTGATAAATCGGGTGCTAACATAAACCTCTGCTTAAACACGGGAACAGTTCAGGCGAGATAGTGGAGCTGCTGGAACGCAGCGTACCTCCAGACAAATGCGTGGCCCCGAAACAAGAAGGTGATTATTTACAAATCCGTAAACGCGGTGGTCCTGGACGGAGCGCGGCTGTACCCAGGCAACGGCAGCTCACGGCACCGAGATTGGGGGAGTAACGGAGGAATGTCAGGCAGGTCTCAGGAAATCCAAGAAAACCTTTTTAATCCTTGCTGGTACATCAATTATTTATTCATTCATTCATCCATTATCTAGCGTTTATCCTGTTCAGGGTCGCAGGAGCGCCGGAGTCTATCCCACTTAACTTAGGGCGTGAGACGGAGTACATGCTGAACACATTAGATGTCTTATGACAAAGTTCTGTTGGTTTTCTGATTGTCGGGATACCCGCCCATGGAGAGGGATGGACAGGGCTGGACACGGATGGACACGGACGGAGAGGGATGACACCCAGAGCCTATGGGACAGCTACAGAATTGGGAGCAGTCACAGTTTAAGCTCTCGCACTCATTTCACTTACAGCATTTAGCAGAACACTCGTACAGACCAGGCCTTGCTCAAGGACCTTACAATGTCAGCTTGGAGATCCTTGGGATTTGAACTGATGATCTTCCGATCACTTCAGATCATTCTGATCTTTCAAATCCGTTTTCGGCACAAAAAAAAAAAAAAACCAGATTGATGACAGATCTACTTTGTAGATTTTTATTTTTTTTTAGGAGTGTGTGGAGTAATAAGCCCGCATGCCACCCAAAGGCATATTCGGAGTAATCCACTACTGCACGTCTGACATTCCCATGGCCGGCATATTCCGATCTGCTCCATTTCCACCAACGGGCATGTCCGCTTCACATCTGCTCCCGGCGCTAAGGAGCGACGACCGAATGATGATCTGTGAAACAGCTGAAATAACCCACGTCTCAGAAGAGAAAAATGTCTTTGGAGAACAAAGTTGGCTTTAAGTGCTCGCTCCCGGAGGAGGGGACGGGACGGGACTGGACGGGAAGCGAAACTTTGCCGGATGAAAGGTTGGGCTGTTCCACAACAGTGTCATCACCGTGCTGAAATGTGTGTTGAAACAGCACAAAAAGTCCGTCGGCAAACAGCTCACACTGCCTCCTTTATGCCCTGCCATGTTTGCTCTGGAGAGGCGTTCAGATCTAGTGCATTAGATCCGCTTCCCCGGAACAATTCCAATTATTCCTAATTGTGTTATTACATCAAAAAAATCATGCTATCATTTGGTTTTCCTCCTTTTTTTTTTTTTTCTTAATCCCTGTTTAATAGCACGTATGGACTGATAATTCCTTTTCTAATGGGCTTATTTTACTTACTTGCGCAGTTACAGATATATTCTAGACATTATTTATAAAATCAATGGTTATATTCAATTACATTACAGTTACATTTCTGCCATTTATCAAACGTCCTTATCCAGAGCGACTTACAGTTACATTTATTTTGATTATCTAACCTAGCAGTTGAGGGTTAAGGGCCTTGCCCAGGGGCCCAATAGTGGCAGCTTGGTGGCGATGGGATGATCAGCAGCCCAACACCTTAACCACTGAGACCAAACTGAAACAGACTAAATCCAGATGAACTGTGGAAACTGGTCGGTTTCTCAAAGCATCTTGCCACAGCTTCAGTTTGATCTGTTTCCTATAAAAATTGATATATTTCCTGCTGACACACGACAGAAAAAGATAGAAATAACTGACCAAAGCTATTTTTATCTGGTGAAAATACTAGTGTTGCATAAGAATAACTAAAAGATAGGTTAGGAGATGTTGGAGAAGCTATCATTAGCAAGCTAGCTTTGAAAGCCAAAGCCCCGCCCTCCCTGCATAATCACTTTCCAAAGCCACGCCTCCTCCAAAACACATGAACGCGGTGCTCAGGCAGAGCAGAGGCTCAAACGACGAGACGAGAGAGTGAGATTATCTCATGTGTAATACAGCGGTGAGTAAATATTACGGTACAAAGCCGTAATATTACAATCACTAACGTAAGATACTTTATAAACACGTTATAACAGCACGTTTATAGCAGTAACATAGCGCTGATGACGTAGCAGTCTGCGCTAACAGGGTGCACAGAGTTACGCTAATACATACGTTAACGTGCAGGTAGGACGTCCTATCATAATGTTCGGACCGAACGATTTGATTGGACGAAGTGTTTTGGGTCCAACGCCTTCTATAGATGATATAAATACGCAACTTAAACATTGCTATCGCGGTGTGAAAAGACTTAACTTTCAGAACTAAAGATGTTTTGGACAAATCCTTGCAGAAATCTCTTACCGTGCCTTTAACAGGAAGTTCCACTGTTGCTATGGAAACGATATCGATACAAAGAGTTAGGGTTATTAAAAGTCATTTTTGTCCGTCGCTGCGACGTAACAAGCTTTTAAACTGTGTGTACCACATAATGCAGATCGCTGTTCCGTCACACAGGAAGAATAACACAGGAGTGTAAATTATTAATGTGACGTTGCTGCTCTAAATATAAACACTCCTAAAATATCGACTCCATGAGCCAGAATGAAGTTTGATTCTATTGAAAAACAGGACGAACCCTGGAACGTTCAATCGCTTTAGAAGGGAGTCGTGACAAATCCTGAGTCTGGTTCCTAGTTTTCCACTGACTAGCAACTAATCTGATTTTCTCTTTCTTTCTTTTCCCCGGTATGTGATTCATTAGCGCGCTAACGCTGGACTGACCTCATTCCTCTCAAGCAGTCAAGCCGCTGATTTATGCATGAAGTCAGCGTGTGCCGGATCAAACACCGTTTCCAAAAAGTTATCACCAATAGGGCGTTGGGCGAATGAGAACGCCGGGTAGCATGTGGCGGCGGCAAAGGCGTTGGAGTCGGGCGTCTGCAAGAGCGATAAGATGGCGTTCGGCGGAGCGGAGCTAAGCTTAATAAGGGTCTCGAGTGTTGTAAATGAGAGATTAGCTGTTCGAGAGCAACATGAGAGAGCGGAATCAAATCACAGTGTGCAGAAACAGCCATATTTTTCTAAATGGGATTGTGGGAGGGGGGTTAACCCTAACCCTAATCCTAACCCTAGGGCAATAATAAAAACAAACAAACAAATAAATAAAGATTGATGACCAAAAAATACTGTAATGTATCTGGAAAACATTTGCTCGAAGTCATGCTGTTAACCCTAACCTAAGAAAGTACAGATATCGACGTCCATATCGACGTACCCACATCTACATATACACATACCCACATACACCTATCCACATACCCACCTATCCATATCTACGTACCCACATCTACATATACACGTACCCACATACCCATATCCACGTACCCACCTATCCATATCTACGTACCCACCTATCCATATCTACGTACCCACATCTACATATACACGTACCCACATCTACATATACACATACCCACCTATCCAAATCCACATACCCACATCCACGTACCCATCTATCCATATCTACGTACCCACCTACCCATAGCTACGTACCCACATCTACATATACACATACCAACGTATCCATATGTACGTACCCACATACCCACATCTACACGTACCCATGTATCCATATCTACATACCCACATCTATATATCCACATATCCACATCATCACCGAGCCTGAGCTTCGTTCCTGCGATCCTCCCTGATAGAATGCGGTGTCACACATGACAGTATTTACTGGGACGGAGCCAAAAAGCCGGCGGCAGGTCTGGAACTCGCCCACGGCAGCGAGATGAGACGCAGGAGGCACTGAAGACGGGTATGCTGGGACATGTTTCAGCTGGCAGGGTCACAAAGACACAGCAACATCAAAACACGGACACACACACATACGAACACGCACGCGCACCCAGTTGTCCGCTGTCGCTAGCTCTTAAAGCAGGCAGGAAAGCGCCTGTATTCTGATGGTGTCCAAAACAGAACACACTCCTCTCCTCCTGTCCCACCGTTCTGAGGAACATCACTTATCTCATCCCAAGTTTTAGTTCGGAGCAGAGATGCAAAATTAATTAATTCATTAATTAATCTCTGTTCCAAATAAATGTTTAGAATCTCATTTGTAAAATGAACGATGACAGTCATGATTAAAAGTAGAACCCCGTGTTTATATATATTTTTACATTGATTTCATCATACAAACATTTACATTAGGAAATATTTATCGGAAATTAAATCTTACCGTTGAGCTTTAAGTATTATCTATTTATTAATTGTATCATTTTTAGCTTTTTAACACTATTAAACAGTATATTAATACTGATTCTATGGTTATAGATTGGTAATTACGATCAAAACATTTAACTTTAATTAAAGCACAATATGGTTCATCAGAGCAGGTCGTCAGGAACGCGCGCTAATCCTTAGCTAATTGTTAGCTAACCAATATGAATTAAATTCGAGAAAAAAAATCCAAAATGGTGAAAAATAAGAATTACGTCAACATTTCTGAAATTATTAAAAAAAAAAAAAAAACATTAAAAGAAAAAAAGGTAGTTTTCTTATTTCATTTTTTTTATTTCTCTGCGTTCCTGCTGGTAACCTTTTAATTGAGGAACATGGCATCGTTAAACGGGGTGAGAGAGAGGGGTCTGGTGCTGGTGCACGTCCCGGATGAGAAACCACCCATCAGGTGCCTCCTGCGTCAAAAGAAGAGGTCAAGGTCCGTGCGCCCTACTCTCCATCCCCCATCCATCCCTCAGTGTTACATCAGCGCTAAGCGACCGCTAACGTTCAGACAGGATGAGATTCACCAGCGCACAACGGTAAAAACGCTCGGGGACGATCCGGGGCATCGATCGAGGGCGAAACCGTCGTCCATCACAGCACACGGCATGGCACGGCCTAACGCTACCACCTGACGCTCTCCAGACCGGCGTGAGACCTCAGATTTACTCTACGTCCCCTTTAAACTCGTTCTCTATGAGATGGACACGCTAAACGTGCCGTGAAGTACAAAAGCATTTAAGTGTGCATTTTCCAGGTGTGTCCAGCAGCTTGGGCAAGCTAACGGAAGTCAACTCCTTTGAGACACACACACACACATCCTGCAGAGGGGATAGATGTGCATGCCAGCTACTCGCCGTTTAGAGGACGTCACAGCACCGGTTCACCCTCACTTTAGCAGGTTGAGGTTATGATGTGAGGAGCTTAAACTTAGCTAAACTAGATCAAAGTGTAAGAAGAACTAATACGTTACATCTACAATACAATACATACCTTTTTTCCCCTAAATGCTAGTTGTTGGATTTGATGCTAAGCTTACCACATGACTGCTTAAGGAGCTAGCTATACTGTACACAGTGTGTCACTTCCTGGAGTATCTACACAGTTTAATTTGCATATTAATTATGTTTTATATAATAATATACATCAACTTAAAGGAAAAGATGCAGCGGCGCTTTAGTATTTAAGTGCGTCCAACGATTAAACACATCAGCTTCCACGTATTTTTGTAAGTTTATACCGCAATGCCATCAACGTCAATATGCTAATCATCTCGCGGTTCGCCAACTAGCCGAGCCCCATATAGCTGCAGTGCATTCTGGGAGCTCCTAATTAGAGCGCATTGCGCTCCATACAGCGCGTTGCATTATATATCTGCTGCGTATTTTGATTGTTTTTTTTATTTTCATCACCTTGGGTAAGACTGGTGGATAAGTTAACCTGATATGATCATCTTCCTCCCGTTATGTACATAGAGCTCGTATCGTCTCGGTAACAAATCCACTCAGACAGCCGAGGAAGACGACGGACCTCCAGCTACGCAGGCGCTAACACGCGTTTGTTTGACGCTGATGAAGTTTAGCGGCGTCTTCATTGAATTCTCTCTGAGCGCCGATTAGCTTCTGTGCTCCGGCGGCGTCCGTATGTCCGCGGCGGCGCGTTGCGTCTCTGCCAGACGATCGATAAGCTATTATGGCTCCTGAACAGCGGGTAAAATGAAGTTACCGTGGCACCTGCCGACTCGGCAGCCTTCTAATCCCGCTGGAAAGGGCCTAATGAGAATCGGAGCAGGAGTGTTTCAGATTCACACACACACACACACACACACACACACACACACCCCCCGAACGACTGCATAAAGAAAGGACAGAAGGTGCTTTCTCTTTGCTTGCATCAAAACATGGATCAAAACACGACCTTTAAAAAAAGTTAGAATAACGAGCGGGTGATGCAATGTGACCTGATGTAAAGGCATGTGAGGTGTGTATGTCATGAAATGTGTGTGTGTGTGTGAGAGAGAGGTAGAAAGACAAAGAGAATGAAATAGATGGTCAGAGACAGTCTCTCATACACATACACACACAAAGACAAAGAGAGAAAGAAAGAGACATACAGAGACAGACAGACAGTGTATGGTTAGCTATATTCGCTCTAGGACCGAGTTCTACATCAGACTCTATAGCTTTTTACTTTTAGGACACGAGCAGATGTTCTGACTCTCATGTCCTCTCTGAACGCTGCTTTTCTCACTCGAGTATTTATAACATGTTTAGAACAGTGTCCCTGTCCCTCTGCTGTCCTTCATCTCCTTTCAGGCTTTGTCAGGTGTTTGGTTGCAAGCGGACGCTACAGTTTCCCAGCCACGCCCTTTCAAAAAGAAAGACGAGACACAACAGGTCCTCACTGTGTGTGTGTGTGTGTGTGTGTGTGTACAACCTGTTATAACAATAATCAGAGGAAGTGTTATGTCTATAAGATTTATAATCATGCTAAGGGCAAACTCGGATCGGAGCATGTCAGGCTTGTCTCAACAACACACTCGTCAAAACTTTACATAAGAACAAGTAGTAAATAAAGTAAACAAGGCTTGAAGCAACGGCATAATTAACACTTCTAACTGGTACTTTCATTACTTAAGTAGCGAGGTTCGGCTTTATGCAACATGTAATACATTAAAAACAATGTTTTTATGACGACGTCTTCCCTTAAGGTTTAACTCCACCCCTAAACGTGTCCTCGGTAAGACCATGTTAGGATGTTAATTTGGCAGCACTAAAACATCACCGTACAATAAGACTCCATTAAATACATCAACATTTCTTATAGTTTGTACATTGGTTCTAATGTGCTCCAGTAACTTCCTGTTTTGGGTGACTTATAAAAGAAATGAATAAATAAAGGGTCATACAGTACGTGGGACGTGGTATCTCAGTGGTTAAGGGGTTTGACTGCTGATCGGAAGATTGTAAGTTCGATTCCCAGCACCACCAAGCTGCCACTGATGGGTTAGGGTAGGGTTAGGGTACAAGCAAGGCCCTTAACCCTCAACTGCTCAGTTGGATAAATAATTGTAATAAATATACAGGGTGGTCTGCTAAACGGCATAAATGTAAATATATTCACTAAAACAGCCCCAAACCTCATGCATTCTTCCACATCCACTTATCCTCACCAGCCGTTATCAGGATAGTTAAGTCTCCACGCTCGCACTATTAACTAATTCAGTCTAGCAGAGCAGAACAGCATCATACACTGATATTTAAAATATAGCCTTATAGTTTCCCCCTGGATCCAGAAGTAGGGAGATTAAAGACAACGTAATAACTGGGCTCTTCAGTCAAGGGGGATGTTTCGGATCTGAGCCCTCCAGCTGAGAGCGACTTTATAATCAGGGTTTATCACAAACCGGGGCTGTACCTCGCCGTACCACACTGTACCACGCCGTGCCACACGGTACAACACCGTACCTCGACGTACCTCGCCGTACCACGCGGTACCTCGCCGTACCACGCGGTACAACACCGTACCTCACTGTACCACGCTGTACCACGCCGTACCACACTGTACAACACCGTACCTCGCATCGTACAATGCAGAAGCCTGGGCGATTTAATGTTTAGCAGGTGTTTGATACGAGAAAACAAGTATCTCTTAGAAAGAATGAAGGTCAGTCACTTGCATTCTATTGAACGCTTTCTTTTCTTTTTCATTCAATTAAAAAAAAGTGTATAAATAATGTAGACTCTGCTACATGAGCCCTTTGTACCTTAGGATACACACATTTCCTGAGATCAAAGCAATGCTGAGAAGGACGACGGAGGCCCCAGTTGCTGACCAGGCAGGTCTCATTGACTTCCTTTATCTGAATGAAATCTAAAATCTCTAGTGCCTAATTACCGAAGGGCTAACAGGAGATTCATCTTTGTTTTATTTTTGAACAATGACAAACTTCCCTAAAGAGGTCTTTCATGGTTCCTGCTTCCTGCCAAACACAGGCTTTGCAGTCTGTGTTGTGATGAGAAAAGGACTTCCTCTAACCCCAGCCGTGGGCACGCCCATGTTTTAAAGATGGTAGAAAGGAATTTTTGGCCATACCAGATAAAAAGGATACTAGGGTACTAGATTAAGTCAAGGATATGAAAGATGTGACTTGAATACACGGTGACAACATCTCACTCTCCTCAATCTTTTTATTGACATGTTCCGAAGATTCAAGCTTGGGATTCATTAGATGCAGCTACACAAATGTACATCAGATCGATATGTGCCCAGAAATTGTGGTCAGGAACTACCTTAAAGAATATCACCATTATATGTGGTATAATTTGCATAACTTGGCAAAAAATCCTTGCAAATAGATACCGCAGTTGCTGACAGGGTATCAGGCACATTATTATTATTATTATTATATTATTATTTTTCTACTTGGAATCTTCCGTAAAATTAAAACGTTCTCTTGTATTATTTTACATAGAACTAGCAATTGTTTTACACACCGATACAAACCACCCTAATGCCACTGTCCATTATCTTAAGTCCATTACTTTTGCTGCACATTGATTTCTTTTATCCAAAACAACCAGTAAATGAGGCTAATTTCAGTCCAACCCTAGAACTGGAAGCCTTCAAGGGTTAAAGGTCATGCCATGAATCTTAATCGCAAAGCGACCCTATTTAAGCCCGAGACGGTGGCTTAGCAGTTACGATTCAGCACTGTTGTTGGAAAGTGAGTATGTTCAAATCCCAGGACCTCCCTAGAGACACTATGGCATGACCTTTCACCCTGGACTGCTTACACGGCAAATTTAAATGCATTTCTTTGCTTAGACAAAATTGTCAGATGGGTCTGCCAAGATACAGCATGCCACATGTACAAACCAAAAGGATTAGGGCCAAAAATGCTGCTTGACCAGTGCACCCTGTTTCAATCCCAACATGAAACCCCAATCATGGAGTCTCCACAGACAAAGACCAGCCCTTGAACAGACCTTGCGTATGGCCCCTTGCTTGACTATCCGGTATTATCAATCTCAAAAACATCATCATCCATCTACCCAGTGTTCTGCCCCTCATGACTGCTCGGAACACCCTTTACCCCCCCACAAATCCTTCCTTCTCTGCCAGGCCGTGACTTAAACAGCGGGAGATCTTTCTTCACCATGATAGCATAACAAAGCAGTGAAAGTCCATGTGCTAGAACGTCCTGCTGCTCTCCCGTCCATGTCAGCATACAAAGTTGTCTCTCTGGAGTTTGACCCTGTCTCTATTTTCTGACGCATCCCCAGCAGGAAAGAACGTGAGGAGGGATCGTGAGCAGCTGGCATTATCCCAATACCTCACCATGATCCAGTGTGTAACGTCTGGTGTAACTGGACACGCATTTCATACTGAAACTTAATAGTATTTCCAAGAGCAGTTAGTTCATCTTCTAAATAATGTTTATTGTGTTTTTAACCTGCCGATGCTGATACTGGGACGCAGGCCAGCTGGGTTACGAGTGCTCATAAACCAACACACCAGGTGTTATGTATTTTGGTAGTGCTTTAGAATGCTGAACCCGATGTTACACACTAATGCCGGCACGTTGCCTCGGGGAATTATTCTCCTTTTAAATGGGAAGCACAGATTTCAGGTCCATTAAGAACGTAAAATAGAAGCAGCAATGACAAGTTTGACAAGAGCAAAAAAGCTGCACTCTTCCCTCTGGCTTGTTTTAGTTTTTTTTTTTTTTTTTTATCTCCTACTTTAAGATGCCTGTCAGTAATTCGCTCCACTATAATTACACATCATGAAATCGTTTTTGTTGGGTTTTTCCCTCCGTCTGATTTCAGGCCATCCTCAGCTGTCTTTAATGGCCCTAAATTAGACACACACTCAGGGATTCACCAAACAATTAAAAAGAGCCAGATGCCAATGGAGCGCGGACCGTCACCTGAGGAACGGAGGACTTCACGTTTCGAAATTGAACGGATTTATTGGGAATAGAAAGAACTTCTTCAAAAGAACTTCTAAATCATCAAAGACAATGTTTCTCTGGCAGCAATCGATAGTCACCACTTACTAAAGCGTTCGAACGAAACTAATTCCACTAGCTTTTAGAGTGAAAGAGGGGGGTGAGAAAGAAAGAATCCTTTAATAAAGAAAACTTTTTCCCTCCTTTATCAAAATGCTCAGTAAGGCTGTAATACTAAATCGAAGTTTGCCAAGTTAATTAAAAACAACACCAAAGTAGAAACTTTTCTGGGTTACTGAAAACATTACAAACTAAAACGGCGTGAAAAGGTCATTACACACAATCCATACTTAATAAAATCAAGAGATTTGGTGTTAATAACTTTAAGCCGATTCATTTGTTTACTTTCGTCGAATGGTGCAGTGGTGGTCATTAAGGAGTGGTCTACGTTGTTGCTCTGAAAGTTGGGGTTCAAGCTCCACGCTGCTAATGTTGACCTTTTGTGCTCCAGGGGTGATGTACCATGTACCATGACGAACCCTGCACTCGGACTCCAACTTCCAAAGGGATTTGCAAACAAAAGGATTCCACTACTGTGCTCTCAAAGCATCACCCGACTGATCATTTATCCAAACCCACTGACAACTTAATCTAACCGGGATTACAACTTCACACTTCCTGTATAATTAAAGCTCGACTGCAGAAACGAATAAAAAAAGAAGAACATGTAAAAACACGGCTGATGAAGCAATACAATATGAACTTTCACTCAAATATAAATGCAGACAGGAAATCGGTTCCTTTATCCTTATTCATCGTCCAATCAACCAACAATGATGACCTTTACTTCTGGCAACAAAGCGGCAAGTCAACGAATAAGTTCAAGTTACTTAAATGTCGCAATTTGGTATTTCTGTAGACTAAACACATTCGTAGGTTTTCAATCTGAAGCTTGGCAGCGATGTTAACTTGTCATTTATTTCGTGGTCCAGGACGTACAAATAACCCCCGTGGAGAAAGCTATTACTTAAATGGAGAACAAAGACGTTTAGGTTCAGCGATTTGGGCTATCAGCATCTCCATTCCATTCCTCTTAATCTTCCAGCGGAGGAACTGAAGGAACATGTTATTATTAGCTCCTTTGATATCCAATGGCTTCCACGAGAGTTAGCGTATTTAAATGACTAGCCTGATTTAGTGCGCCCAAAAGCACAATATTGACTTTCCAGACAGGAAGGGAGGAAAGAGAAAGAAAAAAAAAAATGGTGATGGAACATGACAACGAATAAGAGCGAGGTCATGAAACGGCTACAGATCCGACTGTATTCCTCCGTCAAAACGTTTCTGTAGGTTCTCTGTAAATCCCATGTAATACAGGTGGGAAAAACACGATCTTACTTTCATCCCCATTTTCCCATCAGTTTGAAGATGAAGATATTTGAACAGATGCATCAGTCGTTCTCAAACCACAAGCTGACACTCGACATTACGTCATGCAGCCTGCAGCTATGAGGCTCAACGGTGAGCACTTTACGGATAAGAGCGTACTCTTAACCCTTCTACTCTTACACGCCCTGCTCGCTAATCTTTTGTTTCCTCTGAAGACTATTATTCACCAAAATCGCACGACACAGAACAGATGCTAAGTATCGAACGCATCAAATATTTAAAAACGTTTTGGGGGAAAAACAAAAGAAACGTTTTTGTACGACTTGGTCGTTGTAACCCGATACGAATAATTATACGTTATACAGGAAATAAACAGACAACAAGCTTTAAACAAACACATACAACTATGAAGATAATAATCTACAATTCGGACTTACTAACTTATGTATAAAGATTATATTTTGATTAAGTAACTCGTTATTTCAAAATATCTCCCAATTCTGACTTAGTAACTTTATTTTAAGATATCTTTCTCCTCAAGATAACATCTTGTTCTTCTGCTTTAGTAGCTTTACGTTAAGATATTATCTTGTTTATTTGATACAACAACCTCAATAATAAACAAGATCTCCAAGATATATTAAGATTTTGTAAGTCGTTATTTCAAGATATTATCTTGTTTTTCTGACATAGTAACTCATTTATACTAAGAAACTCACCATTTCAAGATATTATCTTATTTCATGTTATCCTATTCGGAGTCATTAGATGCAGGATGCGTTTATACATATGGGACATAGAAAGACTGCGTTTTTATGCAGTAGCCACTAATTCACTTATTCAGTCACTCTTGAGTAAGTGCCTGATTAATGTCACGATGATGACAATTAGGTTACTAGCTAGACGGGAACTAGCTAGACGGGAACTAGCTAGACGGGAACTGTTACCAAAGTCACCAAATTCTTTTTCAGATTTCAGTAGACACATTGATTTAAACCCCCAACAAAACTAAACTTGAAAGCTGAGCAAAGACACAGACTGTGATAAAGCCTTAGTCTAGTCTTCCCCGGAACATGGTAAAGTAAGTTCAGCACAATTAGCCATACTGTCATGGGCATTTCGGATAAAAATAAAAAATGAAGAAAAGAAAACGTTAAATTTGGAAAAGGAATCTTTTAAAGACCGGTTTAACTTAACAATCAGACTTTACAGGGTTTCATATGTTTATGATGTGTTGTGGCCATAATTCTGGAGGTTAAGAATGTGAAACTTCTCAAAACCTAACCCTGATATGACACAAACAAAGGTCACGGAAATGTCTTGAGAAAACCCATTGCTTCTTTAAGCTACAATTAAAGCATTGTAAAAATCTCAGCGCTTTGGGGTACGCTGCATTCCTGCCCAGGGCTTCCAACGCTCGTTGCCTGGGCAACATAATTACACGCAGGGTGGCTGGGGTAACAGTGCAGGGTGTAGGGGGGGAAGAGGGGTCAGAAACACACCACGAGGGTTGCTGAGCTTTGACTCCATGCCATTATGGTCCTGTTTGAACCAGATACAAAATAAGCGCCGCAGTAGCCACGCGGTGTCACGCTCTCCGCTCCATCCATGCTTTCTGTCTTCTGGCCAAACCGTCCTGCTGCCGACGCTCTTGATTTTCTCTTTTTAAAAATATATACTTTGAAATCCTGCCACTGCAGGCGAAAGCGGACATCATCTGCTTTTCAGCCTGGCTGTTTTTAGCTCGTGGACTCGCCGATCCTTTTTACCGTGTGCTAGCAGGGACAAAATATAATCTGGAAAATATGGCACGTTATGATTTTACCAGACCGCATGAATGTCTGGGATCCTTCTGGATGCTTATTATATTCTGCAAATATCTTCGGCATTAAAAACGGTACATCTGCTGAGTTCTGGTTTTTCTTTGCTAACTATTTCTATAAGGATTTTGGTCTTTTTCCCGTCAAATTAAGCAGCCGGTATCACCACGTAGTGGAATACTTCCCTACAACACCGCCTTCTGATGTGTTTTATTCCACTTACACTACAGCGGTTTGCCAACAACCTTCAAAATTCTTTGTTAATGTTGTGGAAAATCTGTGAAAGCAGTTAGTTATGATTTAAAGCGGCTATAAACGGTCGTTCCCTTCAACACCCTCTTTTTTTAATACTTAAGGCAAAATATCGCAGATTTTTATAGTAAAACATTGGACACGGTCATTCCGACACTGGAGATTCCTTCCTGAGAAGTCTTAGCAACAATTACATACATCAACGATCTGATTGTTTTAGTTCGGTAATATGTTTTAGGTTTACAATGCTATTAGGATGACTGGAGACGTGGTAGCTCAACGGTTCAGGTGTGGGACGTGCTGATTGGAAGATCGGGGGTTCGATTCCCAGCACTATCAATCTGCCACAGTTGGGTCCCTGAGCAAGGCCCTTAACATCCAACCACTCAGATTGACAAAGAAAAATGAAAGACGCTCTGGAGAAGAGTGTATGCCAAATGGCAAATGTAAATCATTACATGATGACTCTACTTTCTGACCAATCAGAACCCAGAACGTGGTCCAGAAGTGTACCGGATCTTCCGATATTGTAGCAAGAACGAAGCAAAGCAGTTTTATTTGGGTTTAAAGCCGAATCTTACTCAGGAACGCTGAGAGAAAAGAGAGCAGGTGATTAAGGAGCTAAAACTCTGTCCATCCAGGAGCTGATGCCAATGTCACACATTCCGCTTGAAACTCAAAGCAGTCGAGCGTTCCTTCCAACCCAATGCCAGGTCGATTAGATTACAGCAAGAGCCTTAGTGACAGCTCCTGGACATAGTTGAAAAGTGGCTGCTATCTGAGATCCTCCCCATTCGCTCCTCTTGAGCTTCAAAAGATATGCTACAAAAGGCAGTACAGGGAAGAAACCAAATGAAAGACCTTGAATCTGAAAAGAAGGAACTTCCTTATAGAAGGAAAACCGATCATCGAATCTATCAGCTGGACAAAGCAACGAGATCAAGGGGTCATGGAATGTGATGAATTTGCAATATCTATAAGTAAGTGTAATAGTTTATAATAAAATTAACTTCTACAACAAAGCAACAACTCAATTTGGAAATGAT
>JAOUQX010000041.1:15286548-15303619 GCA_028566295.1 Liobagrus marginatus | reverse complement strand
CAATTTAGAGTAACACATTCACCTATGTACAATCACATGTGTTTGGAGACGGGAGGAAACCGGAGTACCCGGGGAAAGCATGGGGAGAACATACAAACTCCACACGGAAGCATCCAAAGACCGGGGTTCACTTCCCAGCACTGCCAAGCTACCACTGCTGGGCCCCTGAGCAAACAACTACTCGGTTATAAGTCCCTCTGGATAAGAGCGTCTGCTAAATGATTTAGCCATCTATTTCCAGCTATCCACCTATTCAATGATTCATCAGTCCATCCACCCATCCATCTGGTAATCCATCTACATAACTCTGTCCATCCATCCATCTATCTATCTATCTATCCACCAATCTTAACTGTTAAGTTCCAGATACAGGGGTTTACAGAGAACTGCGACGTATCCAAACATATTACACAACCTGCTACTTTTAGAATTAGCTTTTACACCTGCACGATATTTAGAACTGATAAACACTGAAACACTGATAAACACTGAAACACTGATAAACACTGAAACACTGATAAACACTGAAACACTGATAAACACTGAAACACTGATAAACACTGATAAACACTGAAACACTGAGAAACACTGAAACACTGATAAACACTGATAAACACTGAAACACTGAAACGAAAAAAAAAACACACTTAATGTTTGTAAAAAATAATTTTTACAAAATCCTAATTAAAATATGAGAAAAAAATAATCTTATAACCTGTTTAAAACAATGTTTACCATCTTAGTAAATTATTGTTATATATAAATATTAAAATTAGAAACAGTACATTTCTAATATATAATAAAAATTTGGAGCTCATGTTCTCTTTGCAGTAGCTAGTGTTAGTGTACATTAATAGTCCTTCTTACAAGAACATATTGTTATTGACACTCGTTATTGACAGGACGTACAATTTTCAGCCCCGGCACACGGTATAAAGAAACTGCACTACATCAGTGACAGAGAAAATTCCATTCTATTCCATTCCTCGTAGGATAGGGGCGGATTTATAAAGACCGGCCCTGAGCCTGAGTCCTCAAACAGCATCATGTAGACATGCGGAGAGAAAAGCTGCTCACCCGGGAGAGGCCCACCAGAATCAGGCCAACATTTCCCTCGGCTAATAGCTTTTCGGATAGGAAGTTAATTCGGCAGTGGAATTAAATTATAGAGCATGTCAAAACAAATTAACGTCCGGGTGCAAGCAGGTGCCTTGTTGACAGGCCGGGGGAATTTGTAATCTCCAAAAAGTCCTGGGTTCTATTAAGAATATGTGTTTCTGGACGATGTTAATTTGTTGAGACTGTCCTTTCGGTGTCCCCTGTGTGTGCAACAAAAATATTATAGAAATAGTCTTCTATAGTCCGAATAATCACACGTGTGTGTGTGTGCGTGTGTAACAAAATTATATAAATGTGTTCTATAGTCCCAATAATCCCGCATAGTGTGCGTGTTTGTGTGTGTGTGTGTGTGTGTGTGTGTGTGTGTAATAAAATTATAGAAATGTGTTCTATAGGTTTATGTTTACGTTTTACAGAAGGTCCTTAACAGAACTCTTGAGGAACCTTGGAGCATTTTTTGGCGTAATCATGGTTTTGGGAAACACCTGAACAAAAAAGACTAAACGTACATTTAGAAGTTCTATATAGAAGCCAATTAACAAATACAAACTTGATCCATGAATTCAATCACTAGTTTATTTGTTCCAGTAGTAGTCATTGTACAGTGTTTAAACTAGAACTAGAACTACAGCTCTCTAGTAGTGATTAGTAGTCCTTCAAACTTTACTTTGATTAATTTTTTCGACACAGAGCCATTTAACCCCAGCTTTTTCTAAATGATTGCTGTTCTAAGCTTAAGAGTGCGCCAAAACTTTTAATCCTATAACCCAGCGGTTCCCAAAGGTGGTGTCTCAGCTTTCTCTCCAATTTAAACAGCCTAAAACAACTATCGTACCATAACAACCTTTTACAGCGTCTATTTAAAAAACTTAGCAAAAAGCCAACATATGAGCATGTCCAAACAAAAACAAATAAGCCAAAAAAAAAAAATGGATATATTTCATTCATATTTAAAGTTTAAATATTTATTTACCACTAAATGGACACTCAGCTCCGCCCTTTGTACTTACACGTCCGAACTCAATCTCACGCAGAGATTGACAGGATTGGGAAAAGAGTGATAAATGTATTTATTTAAACAAAACCAAAGCAGAAATGTCACAGCGTAGAAGACCGACCGGTATCAACCCGGAACCACCACACACACAAAAAAAAATGTATCAGGCAGTTTTACATGAATCAGAGATGCTAGCTATGCCACATCTGAATGCCTCGTCTGCAGGATGCAGATATTAAATGCAGTACCGTGTACTGAGTAAGCTGAAGAAACCTTTACCTAACCCTAAAACACCAAGGTTTAGCCAGCAAAGACATTGTACACCATGTACGTTTAGTTTAACGGGGTGAGGGTGCAGTGGAAAAAACACTACAAAGGGGCGCCATGATTTCAAAAAGTTTGGGAACCGCTGCTGTAACCCGTAGTACGATGGAAAAGCTCAGCTCTCAGTGGTGCAGGTCACATACAAAAAAGATTTGGATGGACATTGGCCGTGGTTTTCGAGTCGGACTGAAGTGAAGAATTCTCATCTCTTTCAACTTTCAATGGAGCAAAACTGAAGTTCTACTTAACCGCCAACGGGCTCAAAACTCCCAAAGGTTTCATATAGAACCCTTTAAATGGGGAAGTAATAGCTTAGTGGGTAAGGTGTCGGATTGCGAAACGGAAATCGTCGCATTGAATAAAGCTAGAAACTTCCATTTTTCTAAAAAAGCCCTGTGGGGTTCAAGATCAAGTGACAGTTGTAACGTTGCCATTGAACATGTTTCCACAATAACTGTTTACAAATGGGCTCTTTGCCGAATACAGTGACTTGAAGATAGTCCTGAGGAATGAACTCCGGCCCGGATGAGTCAACGCGCTCGTTTATTCCCGAGTAATCCACTGGCTGTGCTGTGAAGGTCACACTCGGTTCGCTTCGCATCCTAGCTTGTGGTTAAAGACATTCACAGGCTGCGCATACTAAACACACAGCGCCTCAGAGCCGTGCCGTAGGGGCAGGGTTGCAGGGTCACTCGCACATCTTTAATTACTCAGACAGGAAGAAGAAAGGCACAGGAAGTGAATATATTCTAATGAAGAAGAGGAGTGCAGGAGTTCGTCGTTATACTGTTGGAATTGAATGACAAAAATGTGGGTTTGAAAAAGATTTAATAAGATCGGGCATTTTATGCTTAGATGTTTATGTTTTGGTCTTTACTGACATTTAGTCAAAGATACAACTGATAAACAGAATAATTAAAGTCAGGTATTTAATTCAGGTGTCATTTTGATCTGATATTGAACTACTTTGAATGAAATCTGAAATGGTTCCACAAGGCCACCGTCAGCTTTTATCTCAGACTGTTTAAATGTGTTTGTGCTGAGATGTCATTTTAAAATAACGATTAGCAATTTAAATTAAATTAAAGCTTTAAAAGAGAAAGCAAGTATGGGTTAGGGTTAGGGTTAGGGTTAGACACACGATAAGGTCAGAATTTGTTGCCAACCGCATAAATCTGTTGATTTCTAAATCGATTATCTGTGAAATAATACCCTAATATTATACTTAACATAATACTGATTATCTCATCATCACGGCACCTATTAGTGGGTTGGATATATCACTGTTAGTGGGTGGGATATGTTACTGTTAGTAGGTGGGATATGTTACTGTAAGTGGGTGGGATATGTTACTGTTAGCGGGTGGGATATGTTACTGTTAGTGGGTGGGATATATTACTGTTAATGGGTGGGATATATTACTGTACGTGGGTGGGATATGTTACTGTCAAGTCCATAACCAAATAAAAGATTCCAAGATGGCGCCTGTGTGAACGGCTGCTCGTCCGACACCCTGTCTGTTTGAACTTTGAACCTTCTTACGGAGGCAACCTGGTATTCTAGCGTTTTGGGAAACACTCATAAGCAGAGCAATAATACGGATAAAAATGTCGATGGCACCAATCGAACGCTAGTCTCTAGTTGTTGCTTATAACGTAATAAACTCCTAAAATCTACTGCTTACTTACCATCCGACTTTCTTTACAATGGCTGTAGTACACCATTACGCATTGTGCATAAACACTTATTCTCTTTGATATTTTCTGTGTTATGAAAAGAGGAAGAAAACGGGTCAAATTACGGACAGCTACTTAGTTACCAGTAAACAGAAGTGTGGAATAAGACTTCTTATCCTTTAAGGAAGCACAGATTAGAATGCAGGATAAGAAGTAGGTATCGATCATCTCACTCACTCTGCCTCACAGCCGATGAACACGGATTACGATCAGTTTCGACTGAGAGAGGGAAATGCACCGAGGGCCCCTCCTGAAGCCTTTCTCTGCTCCCCGGGCTGTTCTGGCTACTTTGTCATCGCCTCAGGTTACGAGAGGTCATCTCTTTGCTTTATGCACTTCCATACTGTTTTAGTACACCAGAGGGAGGAGGAAAGTCTATTGGCCAAAGCCGGTAGGAAGTACTTTAGCTTATGGAACAGTAAGTCATAGCAATACGTACTGCAGCATGTGCAATCCTGCTGGGTGACCATACCGGCAAGACTTTTTATAACGCCCAATTTGGTTCCAGTCAATTTTTGACTGTATATTTGGGTATCTCTGTTTTTTAAATCCACCATCTGGTGCTGCACCCTGGAATCACTGCACTGGTAGTTGTGGCAAGTATGAACGAAACATTTAGCTTAATGGGTTGTTATCCATCCATCCATCCATCCATTTTCTGAATCACTTCCTACGAAAAGATCACAAGGTACCTGAAGGCTATGCGTGGAGACACAGGTAGAAGGCAGGGGACCTCCTGGACAGGTTATGTGTAACAGTTTTTACATTTAAAGCATTTAACAGATGCCCTTATCCAGAGCTACTTACATTCATCAGTTGCGTGTTAAGGGCCTTTCTCTGAGGCCCAGCAGTGGTAGCTTAGTGGTTCTGGGAACTGAACCCATGACTGGGTTCTGGACATAGCAGTCCAACACTCTAATCACACAGCTACCACTTTCCAGTTCTGTAGCTACAATAACAGTAGTGGCTGAGCAAGCAAGCCAATTAAGATCGATACATTTAAAAAAATAAAAAGTCTTAAGTCGACGATAGGTAATTCATAATGAACAGAAATATGAATTGCTGAGGCACAGCACCTTTTACTCGCCACTTCAATTATCAAACGTCCAATTTATTGATGTAGAAATGCAAAACACTTTTGTCTTCTATTGACTCATAACAACAGTTTATGAATTCGCAGGTCAAAAGATGGATCAATGGACAGATTGACATTAAGGGAAACCTAAATCTCGGTCTGTAAAAGCTGGCTATTTATTAAATAAATAAATAAATAAGCAGTCATTTGATCAGAAGACTGTGGTTTCGATTCCCAGCACCACGAAGCTGCCAGTGCTGGGCCCCTGAGCAAGGCCCTTAACCCTCAACTACTCAGAGTGATAAATAAGATAAATGTAAGTCGCTCTGGAAAAGGGCGTCTGCTAAATGCCAGAAATGTAAATCTAAAACGTATAAGTCTCCAGCAGAGTCATGCACCGGACAAACGAGATTCAGTCTCTAACCACAGACCTACAAGCTGCCAAACCGTGTAGGATTGAGTAATATAAAATGTCCACACATAAGGACACACAACTTCCCCAGAAAATATTATTCATGAATTTATAAACGTAAACAGTGACGAATTCCATTTATGCAGCTGAAAGTTTCTGGGCTATCGGATACAAACCAGACAATAATACAGCAGGGAGGAAATTTCATGTAGCGCTAACTGCAACGGATGCTCAAACACACACACACACACACTCACACACACACATTACACAAAGGTGATTGAGCTTACGGAGGCACAGCACTCTGGGAATACTGATGCTCTATAGATACGCCGAGGAAGCTGGATATTAATTAACATGATGTACGAGAGCAGCGGCTGCTAATTTGGAAGTGATGATGTATTAAATAACCGACAGTAAAAGCTAAATTATGTGTAAATTGAGCGGCTTGCCATTGTTTGGCTACCAGCATCCAGGATAAGGTTAGCAAACATGCTGATAAACCCTGTTCTCAGAGGGAGCAATTACAGCATGCTTCAAAATCCAGAAGCTTCCAGGGTATTTTCAACGGGCTGTTGTTTACATGTACCGCAGGGGAAAAAATGTTGCAATGGCGTTTTTGAATTGAAAAAAAAAATGGAGCAGCAAATTAGCAAAAGGAAACGATAAAACAATAAAAATTTAAATGTTAACTGAATTCTCCCGAATAAATAAGATTTCACTGTACCCATGTTTGTCTTGGTTAAGTAAAAAAGGAACTAAGCTATACAAGATGCATACAAAATACGATCGAAGCTTTCGGTTTGTTGGGAAAGTAAAAAAAAACCCAACAAGATCATGATAAAAAATATGGCACCATAATATCAAATATTATTGTGATGTGAAATAATAAGGCAAAATTATTTCAATCAAAGAAAATGTCATAAGACAAAATGTCTTTCTTCCCAGAAATCTTTGTACCTTTGTATTTTAATACATTATTTTAAATGTTGAAATAAAAAAAAATTGTCACAAAATTTGACACCAACATCCATTAAGATCGTGCAAACGATCGGATCGTGACTCCCGACAAAACAAACAAGCTAGCTACATACCGAATATGAAAACAATCTGAAAAAAACCCTAACCCTAAACAAAAACCCTAACCCTAACCCTAACTAAAAAAGAAACACCTGAAGACAATGAAGGAACCAACCAATGACAGGACAGGAGTAAAACACATGCCTAGCTCACAAACACAGAACAAAGGCATAACCGAAACATTGGCCGTTTCTAAATATACGTTCTTGTCTGTTCTTGTCAAACGTTATTAGTCAGTGCACAAGTACTGTTCCAATTCCAAGTTCCCTCTAGCCAAGTACGGTTCAAGTCACCGGATAATGCCAATAATAACAACGTAGGACACAACCCATGATTTCTAATGTAGTTCGAGTTGGAACCTTTGTCTGAAAGGAACTCTACTTACTCAGACAGTTCCTCAACAGAGCCATTAAATGTGCTGCCTGGAACCATTTATTGGGCCCAAGGATCTACCAACAGTATACCAGTTTGTTGGTTTTGGTGGCTGGTAAACAGTTCTACATTTCCAGAGTGTTTTTCAGAAGTTGGGAATACATTAAGGCAAAAATCCAAACTACAGAAAGATTCCAAAAAGCTTGCAACACAACGTGCTGTCAGGATAAACCATTATGGCTCACTGCCGAAGAGCCGGGTCTATGAGCACGCTCCTTAGACGCTGCAGAGGTTTTCCGATCCCCTGCCGAAATGGCCTTTTTACTGGAATTGAATATGTGCGCCAATAAAACGCTTCACGAGCCGGATCAATGCAGCCGGGTTGAGCATTGAACCTGAAGATCTTCCTGAAATAACTATCGCCATGTGGCGCAAAGACTCCTGTAACCTGAGGTCATTTTTTAACCCCACAGGGTCAGTAACGCTGCTTAATTTTTACTTCACCCTCCAGAAAACAATAAAGAAGATCTGTAATCAAAATCAGGTTCAATTCCACCTTGGTCTCTCAATCACAGCCAGCATATTGATCATACGTTCTCTCATCTCTTCCTGGTTATTTATATGCTAATGAGAAACATCCTTGTCTTCTGTAATCTCGATATTTTGCGACATGAATGAAAAAAAAATCTCAGAATTGATGGATACTTCAAAATATCCCAAAAATTGCTCATAAATATACATAAGGAACCTAGCGGTATAAACAAACCCATCCTTTGTATCGTATTCCGTCGGTCTTGAGATGGGAATCAAACGCTCTCACATGACTGAACCTGTTCGAAGAACCGAGCGGACACTTTGAAGTTTCCGCTACAGACAGACTAACGTTCTTTAAAGTGTGACGTGGAGTGGAAGCTCACGTGTGGAATTTAGTAAGATGCGTAGATAAGTGTATCAGAACTCGGCTGAATTTTGCAAGAAATCATATCAAAGCTTATGCGAGTAAAGAGCTGAGATCACCATCCGACAACCTCAGGCTCAGCGCGAACGGCGAATATCGAAGGGGATAAACTTTTAATCGACTGCAGCGCTTGGAATAATAGGAAGAAAGACTGGATGAAGAGAAATTTTAGGGGAAGAGAAAAAGGAGGAATAAAAAAAAAATACAGGGGGAAAAAAAGAAAATTGATGAAAATTTGGGGGGAAAGTGAAAGAAGAAGCAAAGAAAAAAGAAATAAAAGAATAAAGTAGAGTGTAGAAGACTACAGCTACTGATTTGTCGGTCGTGATGACATCAGTGGGAATTTTCATTTTAATTCCTAGCATTTAGGAATGCCCTAGGATTATGTCCTTATCCAGAGCGACTTACATCGAGGGTTAAGAGCCTTGTTCAGGGGCCCAGCAGTGGCAGCTTGATGGTGCCGGCAATTGAACCCATGGGCCAGTGGGGGTTACAACGGTTTAGGTGCAAAGTTGTTGACCTGAAAGGTCCGGGTTCAAAGCCCACCAGCACAAAGATGCTGATCGTCCAAAGCTTGTTGAAACTTGTTGAAGCAGTTAGCAGTGGACAGTGCAGTGAGGAGAGGAAGGAAAGCAGTACAGGTGCAGTTATTACCCTGAACAGAAAGGCGTTTGAGGAATTTTTTTAGCGCCACTATATTCACGGCTCACTCGAATCTGCAGATTAATCCGACTCCCGCTGTTCCTCCTCTCGTCATCCGCTGCCTCTCGGGTCAGACCCAATAAATCTTCCGAGACTAAGAGGTGAATTGGCATCCGCCTAAAAGTCCCGTCTGTCTGTCAGCCTGTCTGAGTGATTTGTGGCTTTGTGTTTGCATGCACACAAATCACGAGCTAGCAAGCAATCGCAGACGGCCACCTCAACCACCTCAGTGTCAACCGGCTTCGAAGACTGCAACATTCCATATTACGCCACAGTGCTGAATCCTGGATTCTGATTGGTCAGAAGGTGTCGATTCATTCATTTTCTGTGACAGCAGTTTTATCGGTAGCAAACGGGTTTATATTGATGGCCCCGTTGCTATAGTAATGGCTCAGTCGCAGAGACGGATAAAAAATAAAAAATACATTTAAGGATTCCGGAACAGTACCAAGTACTGAGCCCATATCTGCTATAAACGAACTGTAGTCTCCAGCATGGGCAACCTGGGTTCACTTGCTTGTTTTCCAACTCTCCCTGCTCAACCCACTGCTGATTACCTGGTCATGTGTGTCCAGCCAATCAGAAACTGGGATATACCATCCCAGATGAGAGTGAAGTGGGGGCTGACCAAGTGACTTGGTATCTCCCAGCAACTGTTTGATTGAACAGACCTGATCAGGTCATCAGCAGTGGGTAGCACAGGGAGAGTTGGAAACAAGCAGGACAAAGGAACATAGGGAACTCGGGTTGCCATCACTGCGGGTCTCCAGTGCCAAAGCTTAGAAACAATCTGCGGTGAAGCTGAAAATTTCATGCTGTCTTCAGGACAAAGTAGTTTCTTGGCAACCTAATAAGCAGCGTTTATTTATTTATTTATTATTTTGTCTTATTAATGCCAAGATAAAGGCTTATGAAGAGCAAGCATGTTTCCAGCTGCTGTAACATAAGTGAGAACCTCACTTCAATGTGTTGCTACTGGTAAATATGGTAAATAATCTATAACATTCCATCACACCACCCTGGTGCTGATTATATTCCTTAGACAGCACGACAGTGTGTTAGGAGTGTTATTCGTTACATACAGTAACTCTACACACCGTTAGTAGGGACTTGACATTCATTTACATTTCCCAGCTATTCCTTCCCGATCAGTTGGGCGTCTGTACATCGGGTTAATATCACACGACGTACGCTGAGCCGAGGCAGAGCGTGAGGCGATACACACGTCTGTATTTACACCCGCTCGCCTCTTTTCAGCAGTAAACAGCTAATAGCAGCTTCTCTGCTCCCCAAAACGCTTATCACAAACTCAGCGAGTCAGCAGTCAGTCAGCTCTTAATTACTGTGCAGCAAAGCGTCGCAGCGCTCGCGCTCGTCCTCGCCGCCTTCTCAAATTGCCTTAAACACTCGGCTGCTCTCCCAAAATACGCAAAAGGCGGCGGGCGATATTTTTCCATTTTATTTTCACTTCCTGTTAAGTAACTAAACGTTAAATCCGTGTCCCGAAAGCACTTCGGATTCATTAACATGACATGCGGCAGGGACGAGGGCAGGTGAACGGGGGCTTGTCTGATTAGCGAGGTTTAGCATGCTTGAGCATGCTTCAGATCCGCTCCGAGAGATATATTCATATGAATCTGAATTAGGTTGATGAAATATTAGAACGACGATGTTGGCTTTCCAGACAATGCAGATTATGCGCCAACAAATCCACAGCGCCGTGTTCCTACAGAAAAGGGGCAACACAGGGCAGTCCCACTCCTGCCTCACAGCAAAAGGTCATGGGTTCGATTCCCATCCAGGGTGTTTCTGTGTGGAGTGTGCATGTTCTCTCCGTGTTTGCATGGGTTTTCCCTGTGTACTCCGGTTTCCTCTCGCCTGCAAACACATGCGAATTGGCATAGGTGAATGTGTTACTCTAAATTGTACATAGGAGTGAATGTGTGTGTGAATGGTTGTCTGTCTCTAAGTGTTAGTGCTGTGATTAACTGCCGATTGTTTAAGATGTGCCCCCATAAGTTAGCTGGGTTAGGCTCCAGTGCCTCCATGACCCTGAACGACACTTCCTGATCCATCCTGATGCCGATGCCTATGTCTGTTAAAGTCTCATTGGTTCTCAGTGCTGCTGAGGATGGACCAATGTTTATAAACAGGAAGCGACTCCAAGCTGCTGTTTATCTAGTATTTGGGTTCTGAGCATTAGACATTTGACGGCTTCAGCACAGAGAATTCCACTCAGAACTCTCAGACGTTTGTATACAGGACATCGTCTATTAACACACACTCCGCTGTAACCCAGTTGAGTCCGGTTCCTCTCAAGGTGTCTTCCTAACATCGTCTCAGGAAGTTTCCCCTTGCCACCGTTGCCATAGATTTCAAATTAAACTGAATTGAGAGTCCAAGACGTTGGACTGCTGAATGGAAGATCGTGGGTTCATTTCCCAGCACCATGAAACAGTCGCTGCTGGGCCCCTGAGCAAGGCCCCTAACACTCAAATGCTCAGATGGATAAATAAGATTAATGTAAGTCGCGCTGGATAAGTGCGTCTGCTAAATACCGTAAATGTAAACGTAATGATCTATTGATTTATTGGTCAATTGATTAGGATTAAAGGCCCCAAAGTGTTCAAAGAAAACATTCCGCACACCATTACACCACCCCCACCAGCGATGCTCCGAATATATAAATGAACAGAAAAAGTGACTCTGCTGAGGTCAGCTGTTTCCTCCGCGCTCACACACAATCAGGGTCTTTTTACCCTTAAACAGATCCACTGGAGCCGTGATGCCGCATCTGCACCATCACCACATCTCCTGTAGGTAGAATTGCCTCAAACGGCCGCGGCGTTTTAGCTGAGCTTGCGCTTTAGATTAGCTGCATTATAAATAAAGGTTGTCCTACATCTGTGGTAAGAAGGTTGTTTGTCTTCGTTGTTGTTTAGGAAGAAAATGGAGAGAATTTGAACATGCGCTGAACATATTCAGATGCTCATGTCCAATCGTGTCCTGAGGAACATCGCAAGCTATCACATACAAACAGGACGGAGCTTCTAAACAGCCCAACTGTTCGAGAGATAACGCCGAGTTCTTCTCTCAGTCTTCTCCCCAGAGTTTTTCTTTAAGTTCTTCTCTTTCCCTCAGTACACGGATGTGGTGGCTCAACGGGTTAAGGCAGTTCTTAGGCTCTGGGTCACTGATCAGATGTTCAAAGTTCAAGCCTAACAACTGGCAAGGTACCATCATTGGGCCCTTGAGCAAGGCCCTTACCCACACCTGCTCCAGGGGCGCAACATGCTCGGTCTGACCCTGCACTCTGACCCCAGCTTTCATATGTGAAAATTCGGGGGTTGGTGGCTTAATATTTAAGCCTCTGGGTCACTGGTCAGAGGTTCAAGCCTCCCAACTGGTAAGGTACCATCATTGGGCCCTTGAGCAAGGCCCTTAACACCACCTGATTCCATCAGTTTCTCTCAATTTTCTTTGATATTGTGTAAATACCAAGTATTGTGATATACATGTCTATGATAAAGTCACAGCACACACACACACACATACCCACACACACCAGGGTGCTTGTTTTAACAATCCTGACACACACCCCCACAGACAGACTACAACACAGCATGAGTCTTATTCAGTTTCTCATTTCGCATCGCTGTTGGTCTGGACCCCAGTAGCTGTAAGAGGTCTGTCACACAAATACACACACACACACCTCTATGAATCAGATACCAGGGTCCAGCTTTATTCCTATTTCTGTTTCAATTCTCACTTCCCTATTCATCTCTCTCCCTCTCTCGCATGCATGCTCTCTTTTTCTCTCTCTAACTTTCTCTCTCTCCCTCTCTCGCATGCATGCTTTCTTTCTTTCTGTCGCTTCCGCTTGCTCTCACTTTCTCTCTAGCTTGCTCTCTTTCTCTTGCTTTTTCTCTCCCTCTCTCGCATGCTCTCTCTCTCTTTCTCTCGCATGCATGCTCTCTCTATCTTTCTCTTGTTCCTTTTCTCTCTCTCTCTCTCTCTTTAATAAAATGAGATCCAGCCGCAGTAGGTGAGGGTCAGTTTGAGAGGCGGCGATTTTCTCTTTTCCTCTTGTCATAACAAATGACATTCATAGACCACCTGAGCGACGGACATCTTCTGCTCCTCGGAGGCTGCTTTAAAATAGGATTCAATTTAGCTTAACTGGACAGACGAAGGCTCAGGGTTCGACTCGGACACACCCACGCGCACACGGGTCATGAACAGAACACATCTCCGACATACTCCCAACCCCCTCGCTGCCCTTCTATGTCCGGCACAAAAGCGGTGATTGTCACCTTTATCTTTAGCGTTAGCACAAATTAGCATGTCGTTAGCACAGGATTTATGTCTTGCATTCAAACGCACAATAAAGCTGCGGGGCCAAGATTAAAACTCAGCGCCGTGATGTCAGTTTCTGTTCTTTTCCACACTGATTTCATTTATGCTGTAAATCCCCAAAAGAAATAAATACAGCTTTTAACTGACAGATTTACTTATAAAAATGTAATAAATGTGAGAATAAATTAACTGTAAATACTAGGAGTCGGTGTCTTCCACCAAGAGAGATTTATCACATAAAAACTCATCTGGAGAAGGACCAAATGAAAACAGTGATTTTCCCTTTTCCTAGTTCATAAAGCCGGAAAATAACTCATGCGTTTAAACTGAGATTCATTTAAATTCACCTTTTTTTTTTTAAATGTAATTAGTCTTCGATGATAAAACACTACCATTAGCACAGATGAAGTGAATATCGTTGATTATTTCGTCCTCATAACAACGCTGGATGTCGGGGTCTGGGATAAATCAAAAGTGGAAATGAGGATGACCGAGTGAATTGGTATCTCCTAGCACTGATTGACTGAACACACCTGATCAGATAAGCAGCAGTGTGTAGAGCAGGTAGAGTTGGAAAACAAGCAGGACAAAGGAAATCAAGGAGCATGGGTTGCTAATTCCTGATTAAATCCTTACATTTCCCATATCAGTTTATATTTTTAATAATTTGGTTTAGGGAGTCCCCCAACGAAAGGTTGACATTCATGCAATGTCAAAAACACTTTCATTGTCTTATAATATGCACTTAATTTGACATTATTTCTAAATGATTCTCAAACAATTCAAAGATTCATCTTTACAAACGACTCCTTTACATGAGGATACTCTGCTCTGATTGGTTCGATGACCCGGGCAGTTGTGATTGGTCTACTGCATACGGCGTGTCCCAGAAACTATAGAGGGGAAATGGTTATAAAAATTTGGCACACTGGTTAAGTAGGGTTTAAAGGAAGGCCATGCCATAAATTGGGCCAAATTCACCAAGTAGTGAGTAGCTCAGTGGTTAACTTGTTGGACTGCTCATCCGAAGACCAGGGTTCGATTCCCAGCACATAGACCTTGAACAAGGCCCTTAACCCTCAACTGCTCGGTTGGATAAATGTAAGTTGCTCTGGACAAGGGAGCAACAAAACATAGCTATCCAACCAAGTTCTCCTGTAACGCCCCAGAAAATGCTATCAACAAGAAGTAGCCAAGTGGTTGTTCAGTAATCAAGGACTGCAGATCAGAAGGTCATGAGTTCAGGTCCCAGAATCCCACATCTGCACCCTTGAGCAAGGCTCTTAACTTTCAAGTGCTCAGTTGTATTACTGAGTTAAATGTAAGTTGGTCCAGATAAGGTTGTTTTCCCAAATGAACCAAAGTGGGAAGTGGTAGCTCAGTGGCTAAGGGGTTGGATTTCTGACTGTAAGATAATGAATTCAATACCCAGCACCACCAAGCTGCCACTGCTGGGCCCCTGAGCAAGGTCCTTGACCGGACAATTGGCAGACGCCCTTATCCAACTCTCATTTGGATAAATGAAATTAATTTAAGTGGTGTACGAAATACACGAAATACACTATCACAGCAGATCACAAACAGTTTAAATATTAGTAAGTTATTAAAGTTGACCAGCTCTTAAAAATTCCTTTGTTAAGACCAAATTTGGTGGACGTCATCTACAGCCGTTACGGTGTAGGAAGCTGACCAGAAGAGTAAGGGTCCAAATTCTAATACTACCAAGCGGCTACTGTAAGTCGCACTAGATAAGGGGGTCTGCCTAAATTGGGAAGGCTCAAGAAGTCTGGATGCTTGTTCCCGTAAGAATACAGTTTGCAGCTTTAATTATTAGGAATTTATTCATTAGTGCATCAACATCGCAATGATCCTCATAAATAGATCAAAAGGATTGCAATGTGTTATTGAATGTCTTGTATCTCTGTGTGTCTGTTTAGTTTTTGTCTAGTATTACAGTAATGCCGGCAATCATAAGACAGAATCTGAGTGAAGCTCCAGGACACACACACACACACACACACACACCGTGGGCACCCTGGAGAGGTTCAGGTCCAGCATGAAAAATAACTCGGCAGATGACTTCAGTCAGAAAATGTAATGGAGACTGTAATCATGCGCTGGACCATTATATAGACTCAGGACAAACAAAAATAACACTGGAAATAAATAAATAAACAAATAAATAAATAACACATTGCTTTCCATTGCGTGTGCGATGACTGTGCTTTTTAATTTGACTTTTATTTTTAGAAACTTTAAAATGTGTAGCGGGTACACGTAAAACATATATGTATCCATATGAGCAGACGAGTTAGTGTGTTTTTGGGCAGGCCCGAGTGAAGGAAGAGCTGGAAGCCAGACTATGACCTATGACCGTGGTTGCCATGACAACAGCATCAATAAAATCGCCCTGCGCTCTTTTTCTAAGGACCCCTCGTGAGGGTGTGGGTAATAATCTATACACTCTTGTCTTTACTATAACCGCCACTGTATGTATACGCTGATGTTTTACGGATATACGGTCCTGATCGATCTGCATGAACCTTTATCTCAATAGTTAATGTGGCGAGTAATGTTTCAGGATCTGACCACTCGATCAGTGCCTGTGGGGCTCAGTGGCGTCGGTGGCTGGTGAGGCACTGAATTCTTTTGAGTCAGATTTACAAATATCGAATATACTGTATATTATATATTAATTCAATAGCTTTGCTTAAATTCGCCATTTTTGCACATTGATTATGTCACGGTTAATTGGACCGTACCGTGCCTGGCCAGCAGGTGGCCACCATGAGACTCTGTTTGTTGTCCTCATTATGTAATTTGTGTGTATATTCACATATACATAAACATGTATATATACACACACACATTTTTCACAGATTTTTTAATGTAATTTTTTTAATCTTTGTTCATATTGGAAAGAGGACGCTAGTGCCAACACTTTGTAAAAAATTAAAGGGAAAGCTGTAATTTTTCTGCCAGGATTAACTTTATGGATAATCTTCAATAACGAAAGAATTAAAAAGAAAGAGAAAGTCTGGTGGCAGAAGAACTGTTGATAGCGATGACGTACGCTAACTTAAGCAATATTAAATGTTACTATAAAATTATATCCATTTACTCAATAATAAATTAAAATATTCCCTTTCACAGTCGTATCTTATTGTTTTTTCTCTCATTTATAAAATAAACTTTATACAGGGATGTATCTTTAAAACTGTAAATCTCACGCTTTAAATGCAGCACAGGAATGCGACTCGTGTTATTTTCTGATCCAGTTTAGTAGATGAGGAACGACAGACGAGGATTTTAAAGTTTCTTTACCAGCGTGAACGCGTGGTCTGTTTGCTGTTACAGACTGAAACACTCGGTGCCTGAGGCTGTGGATGACTCGATGACCGGGTTCGAGGGGAACATTCACAGTGTTTTTAATGTTCGTGCCCTTTGCTTTTGGTGCTCAGCAGCTTGTCAGCATTAAGACAAATCATAATGGAAAAGTTTAAAAGTTAAATGTACTTTTATGTTTCTTTACCGGGATAAAAGTCTAATTTAACAAAAACACTTTAATGTCAGTGATATTACTATTATTATTATTATTACTATTAATAAAATAACAGTACAGAGGGTGTTAAACAAAAATGCTTATTGTACTGTATACTTTTTACAAAACAAATAAATATCTGTTCTGCATATCAATGATCAGTCACTCAAGTTTTAAACAGTAAAATTACACTTACAGATTAAATTCATTCATTCATCCATTATCTAATGTTTATCCTGTTCAGGGTCTAGGGGGCGCTGTAGTCTATCCCAGATAACTTAGTGAGTTAGGGCGGGGTACATCCTGTACAATCAGCAGCTAATCACAGCACTAACACTTAGAGACACACAACCGTTCACACACACACATTCACTCCTATGTACAATTTAGAGTAAC
>JAOUQX010000041.1:15260483-15270785 GCA_028566295.1 Liobagrus marginatus | reverse complement strand
GTATGGATTAGCTATCGTGTATTATGTATGTATCGAACAGATTTGAGAGTTGTACCTGGTTTAAATCTATCATGAAGGTGCTCAGGCCCACAGACACAGACTCGCGACTCTGCATGCGCGTGAAGATGCCGTCGATCGGCCCGATCTCGGCCTCTTTCGCAGGTACGTCAGAGCCGATCAGAGCCATGAACACGATCAGACCCACCTACAGCATCCGGACATGATTCAAGGACACACATCTGTTTAGGCTTATTAAAAAGAGGGAAGCACATGTTAATCTTTAACGTCAAATAACGTGGATGAACCCAATATTAAATATGTAAAATGATTGAAATGTATTTCACATCGCACTGACTCCTGGACTCTGGTGTGTGTGTGACTGTGAATATGCTTGTGTGTGAACACCCGCACTAGCTATTCTACCCCTGGTTGGCAAACAATTCAAATTTACTCTACCTAAGCCAGTTATCATCATGTTGTGGTTGTCTCCCATCCCCCAACACATACATACCAATCATCATGTTGTGTCCCACCCCCCAACACACACGCGCGCGCACACACACACCAGAGAACAACCTTTGCAGGTCTGGATGAGAGCGAGATGAAAAGCGCTTCAGTGAGCTCAATTATAGTAACGACGCATGTTATAGTCAGTAACTGTAACGGAGATGTAACGGGGGGACAGTCATTCGTTTGATTACGCCATTAGTAACGGTGTTTATTTATAACGACCCTCCATAATATACCTCGAGCCTCGTTTGGTTGGTCGGTTTTGTATTTGGTTGCACTTTTACCTGTTTAAGGTAAATGCTCTTGCCGGATGAGTTTGGTCCGGTTATAACTTTCACCTTTTCCTCAGTTTCAGAACCAACGCATGGATTCGCTACGAATACGGGTGTACACAGCTCCAGAAGAGGATGCCTGAGACAGAAAGAACGACAGATCGAGTTTAGTTTAGTGATTGAGAAGAAAATACAGATGAATGAAGGGAAGGAAGGAAGTATTGTTTTTGTGAGTAAAACATAAAGGGAACCTTAAATGAAAGTGAGAATTAATCATAGAATAAATTCTATTAAACATATTTGTTGTACTATACTTGTTAGCATGTGGCTAGTTTAGAGGAAAATCCTTTTAAAATCCAAATAAGTTGAGAAACCAGCATCAGTGACACAACCAGGACCTACAAGAAGCCTAAGACAGACCCTTGTGGAACATCACACTATTCCAGCTCTGTGGTGTAGCGGCGTACCGGGCGTTTTGCAGGTTCAGTCTGCAGTGCTCAGTGTACGTCGGTGCGCAGTAGCCGTAGTCCTGAGAAGCCTGGGCCAGGGATATGAGGCAGTCCAGCTCGGCGTACAGCGATAAAACTTTATAAAGGACGCTGCTACGCTGCAGGACCGTAGCCTGGAGCTGAGTCATCACCGCCGTCTCCATGTCTGAAAGATGATACGACAAAATAAACACCCAGTTAAATTAATACTTTAAAGTAGACTAGTATGTCTAAGTAAAGTACATCACATCATTTATGCGTGTACGTTCTATATAACAATGACTGGAGAGGTGTGACTTGGTTCTGTAAGTTGATGCATTTCCTTTTGAAACAGGAAGTCAGGAAATGTTGAAATTCTCACTAGTCAGGAATTCTACTAGTGCCTTCACCCATACCTGTCCATTTGAAGGAGAAGAAGTTAAAGATCTGCCCCCAGTACTGACCAGCCTAAATTTTATGGCAGTTAGGAGACCAGCACCTACATCCTGAACATGCAAAAGGGATTCACATTTAAGGCATTTCTCAGACCCCAAAACTTTCATTTACACCATTTAACCAACTGATCAGTTGAGGGCTAAGGGCCTTGCTCAGGGGGCCAGCAGTGGCAGCTTGGTGGTGCACGGAATTGAGCCCATCTTCCAATCAGCAGTCAAACACCCCAGTTACATAAATACATTCAAGGTAAGTCGCTTTAGATAAGGACGTCTACTACAGTAAATGCTGTAATTGTATTGTGTTGTAATGTAACTAATAAAGGGGCCAGAGTTTCTGAATTCGTCACTACATGTGCAATGTTTCAGAGATGGAAAATAAAAAGATGATCAAATAAAAATGTCACCTCTGATGTCACAGTGTATGTCTCCCAGCATGCTGTCCAGCTCTTTAGTTCTAGCGCTGCGGTAATGAAGTCGGTCCTCTGACACAAACTAAACCGAATCACCGAAATACACAAACAGTAAAAATCGCTACGTTTTAATTCCTGTCTCGGACCACGAGACACATCACAGGCCAGATTATAACGCGTTCTCGTTCACGTTCTCTGACAACTCACAAGAAAATCAAGGCCTTCGATCTCAAAGCTCTCCTTTTCCACCATGCTGGGAAGTTTGGGAACAGAAAGGAGGAATCCGATCTGCACAATGGAAAATAAATATTTTAACAAACAAATGAGGTAAAAAAAAAATAATAAAAAATCCCTAAAACAGTTTACTAAGTAAATAAATTGAGACGTCAGACCAGAGGGATGTAGATGACGCTACAGGAAGAAAAACGAGAGTCCAGATTCTCCAGTTCGGCTCGTGCAACGTCGGTTAGGAAATCGGACAAACCCATCAGTCTTCTTTTCTCTAAACAATAAAGAAGCATAGAATTCTCCTTAGTTTAATATATTTACATTTACAGCATTTAGCAGACAACCCTTATCAAGCGAATTACATTGATTTTAATTTATCCAACTGAGCAGTTAAGGGTTAAGGGCCTTGCTCAAGGGCCCAGCAGTGGCAGCTTGGTGGTGCTGGGAATTGAACGTCGAATCTTCCGGTACGTCAACACTTCAAAGTCTTGTCAAACAAAAAAAAGCATGAATAAATACAAAAGAATTAAAACAAACAATCAAATAAGTAAATAATTGCGAGAAAATGTGTTTATTTATTTATTATTAATGTCTTTTGACACGAAAGTATTTCTTTTTTTGGTCGCCGCCATAAAACACCAAAATTCAACTCAGTCTTCTGTACTGTATATCAACCTCTGCATTAGAATATTTTGATCTGGATCGAGCCGACTGAATCGTGTAAGCGGCCCGGAGGAAAAGGAGCAGCGTGTCATGTGACATTCTCAGCCTGAGCCACTTACAAAAACCCTCATCCACATTTTCACCGGTTTGTTTTTATGGTAAAGAAATTGAAACGCACTCTCGTCGATGGCGGGGTCGACGTTCAGCTTGATGGTGAAGCGATTCTCAGCCAGACTTCCTTCAAAATCCACCTAGAATTAAGACATTTAGAATTAACAACCGTCCGATAAATGATGCCACGTGATCCCCGTTTAAATCCTGATCAGGACACAGAACTAAACGCATACTAACGAAGTATGCACTATGTTTGAGTTAGTATGTTCTATATAGCATGGTTACGGTCTATATAGACGTATTTGTTGACGCTGTCATGTGACAAACGACGTCACAGCACGGCAAATTTAAAGTTGGATGATAAACAAGTGACATTTAACCACAAGGAACCACGTCAAGTACATATAGCTAACTTTAAGCTACTGAAAAGTGTCGACGCTTTCCGCCATTTTGGAACATGGAGTCATATCTCCCGTGGGCTCATGGGATAGACAAGTGTGTATCCAGGACATCAAGCAGAAGATCATCGTAGTGCTTTTTGCCTACTGTTTTTCAGATGCGTACCATAAATTTAGACATCGTATGCGATTGCGCCTGGAGTCTCACCACTTTGCTAATAAGCGTAGCGATGTAGTGCAGCTCGTCAGTAAATTCTTCGCTGATCTCCTGAAAGAGTTGGACGGATTGAGGGAGAGAGCGAACAGTGTCTCGGATTCCCACTGCGCTATACACCGTCTGTGGGGAGAGAAATAGATAAGAACGGTTTCTTTCATTAAAAAGTAGAACGACTAACAGTGCTAATTCTCGTAGTAGTGTAGCGTGATTGACCTTGTAGAGATTCTGCCAATCCACTACTTTGGTATGAGACAGAGACATCTTGCGTAGCAAAACCTGCATATATACACATAGATTAAGAAAGTATTTATTTATTATAAAAACCTAATATCATTTCTTTTTAAAGGCTCCTATTGCTACATTGACATAAGCCACGCCCACTTGTGACAAATGACTCACTCCATGTTACATTTACATGTCTGCCATTTGACAGATGCCCATATCCAATTAAGCAGTTGGGGGTTAAGGGCCTTACTCAGGGGCCCAGCAGTGGCAGCTTGGTGGTATTGGGAACTGAACCCACGAGCTTCTGATCAGCAGTTAACTGATCCATTAACCTGAACCATTCCCCCATCATGCCTCATGTTAGCGTGACTCCTGTATAAATACCGGGATGTTCTTCACGTTACGCAGGAAACTCTGCAGCGTGTTCATGAGCTCGGTGTTGCGAGGAGACGTGAAGAAACGAATCACCTCCTGTCTTCTTCTCAACACACTCAGGTCTCTGGTGGGCCGGTGGAACCACTGCCTGGAGACAACCGAAGGGGTGCTGGTGTGATGAATAGGTAAGCTAAATAAGTAATCGCAGTCATCTTACATTCCGTTAAATATTTATTCGAACAAAAGAAAATACGGAACCTTACCGTAGAAGCCTGGAGCCAAATTTACATCGGCAGCGATTCAGAATTCCTGCAACGTCCATGCATAAAAATGAAGTTAAAATCTGTATATTTTAATAATAATAATAAAAAAAGATTTACAGAAATATATTTAGGATTTAACTTTGAAAGTAATGCACAAGTTTCAAATTATAAATGTATGAATTCTGATTTATATTTTACTATTATTATTATATATATAACATTCTTCTTATTGCTAAAGTATGTTGCCAAATAATACAATTAACAACAAAAAAATAAATGCAAAAACTATTTTTAACAATGCAAAATCCTTCAAGCTGAGAAAGAAAATGTTATGTTAGAAAAACTTTTAACAAGATTTGAAATAATACATTTACTTTTATAAATTTAAATAAATAAATAAACCCTGAAGACTCAGAAAATATACGGCTAAATGTAAATGTCAGATGGAGAACTGGCACAGGGTTTTGTTTTGGCCACATATTAAATAAACATTCTTTTCTAATTAGATTCACACTGTTGCTTGGAATGAGCTTTAGTTAAGCAGGAACGTGCTGTGCTTTCTTTATTACTGCGTGACATTGGTGGGTTATTGGTGTGTTACCGTAAAGACTCAGACCCTCCTTCTGTCCTGACTGCAGCTTGTAAACTGAAGGGTGCAGCTCAAATTTAAAGATTTGGAGAACGCTGCGGAAACAGAAGAAAAAGCGGGGAAGTAAAGAAACGAAACGAAAACGATGGAGTCTCAGCGATTGTGTCTTTTACCTGTAAGCATCTTTATCCATATACACCACATCAGCTCTGGTAAATCATTAAAAAAAACACAGCATAATTAATTTAAAACCGCACTATTCTCTCACACACACACACACACAGCATTCTTCGAGTTTCAGAAAAACATCGAGTTAAAAGAAAAGTACAGAATGTTTATATTTACAGTAAAACGGTATGATCATGTGACCATGTGATAAAACATTAAGGTACAAAGAAAATGGAAGCATGCGAAAAACACGGTCCTGTGGTCAGTGTGTGTGAGAGTTTTCTCACTGATTATAAACTAATCCGATCTGAACAGGGTTAATAAATAGTAAATACAAAATATTTCACCGTGGATTAAAAGTTTTTTTTTTTAGGTCATACAGGGTGTAGTTGAGGAACTGTAGTATGGGAACCGGCATGCTGCTGTCCTCCAGTTCCACATTGACCCTCCTCCGGTCCATACACTTCAGGAGTGCTCCGATAGTCTTCATCTAACACACACAAAGCAACACGCAATAGATCAATGCAGAAAAATGTGCCGAAACATTTAAACAATATTTTTTTGTGCCTGATAAAGCGGCAAGTGGTTCAAAGTGAATAAAACAGCTGTTTTATTTTATATCTAGCTGTTAGAGATCGACCGATAATCAGTCTAACCCAGATTCATTACAATATTTAGGACTTTATTTTATCTTATATTGCTTTTGTTATATCGGATCCACCGATATACCATCTACCGATACTATAGTATATTATATATTTCCATTAATGCGCTTCATTACAACCCAGTTCTGCACAAATGAAAGTACTGAACCACACTAAAAAATGTTAAATTAAACTAAACTATATTTTTAATAATAAGCTTTAAATTTCTGGAATTATTTAGTTTTTTGTCACCGATGCACTTCATTTATATATTTAATGTAGCAATAAGAGTTTTGTTTGCTATTAGAGAGTAAACTGACAGTACTGACAGTGTTCTAAATAAAAATGTTTGTTCAGTTCTGTTCTTATCATCGGTATCGTTCTACTTTAGTCAAGCTTGGGTATTTATTTTACCAAAAATAAAATGAGGGTTTACTTACTGCGCGAGTTACTAACCACATAATTAAAGTCTGAGACTCACCATCAACACCGAGTCAAACGGGATACAGGAGGAGAGATACGGGAGTCTATCTTTCTCTGTGATGGACGGTGGGAGAAAAGGGAGATGTGCAGAAAGCAGCCTCTGTTTACTGACCTCCAGTCCTGTGAACAACGTTGTACCAGATTAACAACCTATAACTACATACAGCACGAATGATATGCTGCTAAAGGAAATGAAGCAACAGCACGGGAGTGTGAAGAAGAGGAGTTAGCGTTACCATGACAACGTTAAAGTTCTGTCCTTACCGAAATCTGCGTTGGGATAAACTACGATTTCCGGCCTGTAGTCTGTATTTGACCCTGTGACAGAGGAAATAGAACGTCAATAAATCAGTGTGGGTGGGAGGGAAGGAAGTAAGGAAGGAATGAAGGAAGGGAGGGAGGAAAGGAGTGGGGGAGGAAGAGAGGGAGAAAGGAAAATTAGAATCAAAGAAAAATAAGAAAGAAAGAATTGATGTTATTTCCGTCATGTATGTCCCTGTTTATGTCCCCCAGAGCTCTGAACAGAACTGACCGAGTGCTCTGAGAAACCGGGACACACTTCTGTCCTGCTTCGCGCTGGTGATGAGGACACAAGGGTTGAGCTCCAATATGACTGGAATACATAATTAAAGCGATTTTAAAAAGCAGGTAGTTTTCTTTTGTAGCAAAAGAAAACTAAAAAAATAATAAATCTTTCAGAACTGTTAATTAATTATATCTGTTATGTGTGTATAATATATATATATATATATATACACACATATATACACACACACACACACATCACTGTTGTGATGTAACATTTACTTCTGTTTAGCAGACTGAGGTCCCGGTTATCCACCGTGTCAGACATCAGGTGAAGCGTACAGTCTTTACTGTCGTAGAAGCTCAGCCCCACCTGCCCATGATGTACAAGTACACTCAGGAACACCTGTAGATTGCACACACACACTTGTTTTGCTATCTTAGTGAGGACATCGGATCATTTCCAAGAAGACCAAGCGATACTTCATCAGTCATACAGAGAAGGCAACCGGAAAAGGACACACACACACACACATACCAGAGAGAGCAAGATGGATCATCAGATGACATGTGTCAAGTCTGTCTTTGACCAAAGCAAGGAAAAATATCTGATTAGGGGGGCTGTTAATCTTTTACATCAGATAGTAGTGCTCACACACTTGTTTTGCCATCTTAGTGAGGACCTTCCATAGGCATAATGTTTTTTATAGTGTACAAACTGTACATTCAAAAGTTCAAAGTTCAAAGTTTATTGGTCACATGTACATTATACGTGGTACAACATACAGTGAAATGCATTCCATCCCCCTACCCTACCCTACCCATCACACACGCACACACCCCGACCCTGCCCATACTCCTAAACCTTGTAATGGATTTTACAGGGTTCCATCTTAAATGTTAGGCCCAGGTCACGATGGTCTACACATCACACACAACATTCTGCATTAATACACGTTTAATATAACATTGTTTAGTATGTTTTTAAACCTATTTTATTTATTTAGACTTATGAAATGTCCTCGTGCTTTATGGCATAAGACCAGTTTAATACCCACAACATTATACACATTTGTGTCCTCATAAATTCATGAATACAGGTTCACACAGTCTGCACTTAAGGGACACTAATGATGGAAAGACAGTTTACAGCTGCTATAACAAATGAAAACGGGTAGTAACTTCAGTTTCACAAACATCAACGTGCTGTTACAGGCTTCATCACACCACCGTGTTAATAAAAAAAAAGGTTTTTATTCTGTATAATAAAAAGAAACCTATAATTTACTTCAGATGTTTCCTCGTTCTCGTTTCCGTCTCCATCCAGACTGGCACGCGGCATCGCGAAATGTCCTCGTGCGCCATTATTTACCTCAGCCATGCGTTACTGTATGATTAATATTTTACAGTGATAAATTCATAAAACATTTACTTGTTATACTAAACATATACTACTGAATATTTGTGAAGGTTTTGTGGATTAATAGTAACAACTGTGAGCGTAAAAACATATATTTACCTGAAAATATTTTTATCAATGCCCAATAATTAGTTAATTTTCAATAGGATTTTACTAACCGCTAAAGTTAGCATAATTTAACAAACCTTGAAGTATTTCCTCAGAAATAGACGATAATAAAAACAATTACTGCAACTATATTAGCACCTAATCAACATATTTAACACCCTTTCTTTATATTATCGATACGTTCCTGTCAGAAATGCATCAGAAGTGTTAAAACTTAAAAAGATAAAGCTAATGTTGCTAGCTACGGCCGGTAACGTTACACCTGCTAAGCAATTAGCTAATCTATAGTTACATGGCTAACCGGAGATCACAATGTATTAATATAAAAACAGCTAAAATGCTTTCTTTTACTACACCTACCCTTACAAATTAGTAGTACTACCAAAAACGTGTTTTAAAACTTTACCACTGTGTAGAACATTAAATAAGTATCTTAATTATCCAACGGCCGACTGATTGCGCTACGAGGATGGGAGTCGATTCCATGAAAGAATCGATTCCGATTCAAAAGCGAAATTATATTGGAGTCGGCAGCGATGCTTCAGAGTCGATTCTGTAGATACTTGTACAATTTTAATTCGGGATAAGTCTTTCTTTCATAACTCTCCAAACTACAGTCATAGTCAGTCTAACAGGATTTTATATAAAAGCTTAGTAAAAACAGTATATAGTAAAAAGAAAGACGCTTGTACTGGTTTCAATGGATTGAATCGAATACATTTGTGTAGAATCGACTCAGTTTTGAATTCGAAGACCTGTTAATAATTATTGTCGTTGCTGAAGACTGAGACTTAAAATATATAAATTAACAGTTCTAATTTGCAATATTCACATTTTATTTATCTGCACACTTATATCGTTTTGTGTTTATACAATACATTTCTTATCCTGTTTGGAACAAAAAATCTCTTGGCCTCTTTCTCAAAGTTAATCAAATAAAAAAAAAAAGATGCTGATTATAATTACAGATTTACCTCTGAGTGTTACAAATCACTGACTCTTTACTGACTGTAAATAAAAAAAGAATTATACAGCACTATAACATTTCTTAAATACAGAACAGAAACCTCTGCTGCAATGCAAACAGGATTTAACTTATAAATGACAATGTGGTTATAGTAAGTTATGGTATCTTGGCTATGGGGCAATTGTTTTGGAGGGAGAATAAATGGCCATGCTCAAACAGTATTTTCTGTTCCTGTATTTTACCACAAGAGGGCAGCATCAGAGAAGTGTTGACCATTCATGACCATAGTCCTAAGGTGTACAGAAAACAGATACTTGTACAACCTCTAATATTTAAACCATCAACCGAAAATAAATTGCACATTTACATATTGTTGAAACCGACATGCGTAACTAAATGTCCAAAAATACAAACATAACATCTTGTTTATCATTTTTAATTAGAAAATGTGCACAAAGGCGCTGAACTCCATGAAGACCTGCAGTGTTCTGGATGTTATGAAGCTGCCTCTGCTGGGACCTTTAACCCTCAACTGCTCGGTTGGATAAATGAGATAAACGTAAATTGGTCTGGATAAGGACGTCTGCTATATACTGTAAATGTGAAAAAATAATAATAATAATAATTACTTAAAAAAAAGGAAAAATTCTGACATTATTTCATTTGGTCCAATCTTTACATCACAGAAACCTGGCTTTTTAATAGAGGTGTGTAAACTTTAGATCTACTGGGGAGGGATGGACAGACGGACGTACAGACAGAGAAACAGACAGACAGCTTTATTAACCCCTGCAGGGAAAG
>JAOUQX010000041.1:15180398-15191318 GCA_028566295.1 Liobagrus marginatus | reverse complement strand
ACTGTTTTTTAAAATGACAGGCTCTAAATGTGCTCTAGATACATAAACGAGTAGTGTGTGTGTGTGTGTGTGTGTGTATGTTGTCATTTATTTATTTCAAGTTATTATAGTACCTTTAAGCCCTGCCAGGGCAGACTGCCTCTCAGGAAATACATGAACATGTGACCGAGCGCCTCCAGGTCGTCCCGCCTGCTCTGTTCTGCAGGAGAGAACGGCGAGACACAGACAGATTTACCCGATGATGTGGTGCGTCGGACGCCCTTAAACAGTTTTTAATCCATTTCAAGCAACAAACGTAGACATCGGTAATCTTCTGAGCTTTAGAAAGTAAAAGTCGTTTACCTTTACCCAGGTGTGTGTTGATGCTCATGTAGCGCGCCGTGCCCGTCAGGCTCTTGTGTTCCCGGTAAGGGATGTGTTTTTTGGTCTCGGGGTCGATGTACTCTTTGGCCAGGCCAAAGTCGATGATGTGGATGGTGTGCTGCCGTTTGCTGCCTGGCCGACCCACGAGGAAGTTCTCAGGCTTCACATCCCTGTAGATCAGACTGCGTGTGTGTACGTATTCCATCCGGGAGATCTGGAGGAGAAATTTGGAGCGTAACAAAAGTTACAGGAATGTTTACATTAATGGGCAGAGCACTAAAGCGCCCGCATGTCTTCTTCTATATGTTCGGCTGTTATGCTACGTGTTAACGGAGCGTCGTTGATGTGAGAGGTGTGTGTGTGTGTGTGTTTTGGTTGGGCTCACCAGCTGAATGGCGATCATTAGCACCGTTTTAAGAGAGAAGGTTCGGTCACAGAGGTCAAACAGATCCTCTAGACTGGGCCCCAGCAGCTCCAACACCATGGCGTTGTATTTCCCACATGGACCAAAATAGTACACCTGAGGAACACCCTCTGTTCCCACACACACACACACACACACACACACACACACACTTTAACCTATATGAATTTAAGAAATTAAATTACAGGCGTAAAAATGGCACATCGCAGTTACGGAGTTAAAAATGGCTCTTTTTTCTGCTCATCATCTTGGAATTACCCGCCTGGTCTTCATGTCGCGCTAGTTTTATTTCTCTCTGATTAGAAAGCCCACAGTTCCTGCCCGAGTCGCCTACAGGCGTGAGATTTAATCTGACTTTGCTCTTATCACACAGAGCATAGGAGGAAGAGCGCAGACACGACGCAAGAACTGTACACAAACACTTAGCTCAGACTAGGAGGAAGTCTAGGACAAATACGGCCCAGAATCGCTAATCTATATTGCTCCATATTAACACCTTAATCAGAATGAAACGGCTCCATATAAACTCCTAAATCAGACTGAAAACGCTCCATGTAAACACCGTAATCAGAATTTAAATGCTCCATGTAAACACCTTCATCAGAATATAACATTTTCACAGCCTTTTAAACAGCAATCCTCCATGTAAATTGCGAATGACCTTTCGTGCTGGCTAGTCTTGACGTAATCTCTTGGGAAATTTATGCAAAAAAGTTTTGTTTTTTTCATTTCGTGTCAGTAGTTCTCTCTCACCAGCTAAAGAGCGCTACCAAAAAAAATAAGCTTCTTGTGTACGTTTCTCCTAAAAGCTTCCAGCAACATTGTGTATACAAACACTCGCAACCTTAAACGCAACACCCACAACTAGCGCAATTTAGCGTCGCATGTACATGATCTAAAAGGCAGGGATTTATTACATTCATGAAGAGACAGATGAGCTGTGTGCATATCACATTTATTCTGATTGAAAGAGTCGGCACATGTAAACATCAGTTCGGAATAGAGTAAGTCTCATGTCGTTTCAATCGGAATGACTAAAAAAACCAACATGTGAGGAAGCTCAAAGAGAAATAATTTAAGAAATGATTTAGGAAAGAAGCCAGAACACAAAAAAGAAATGCAGTAATGTAATGAAGCAGGAACAAAATAAATACAAGAAAGTAAGAAATCTAAAACCACAAATATTAACAACAAAAAAGAAACAACAAAAAAAAAGGTCAGAAAGCAGAAAAAGCATGGTACAATTAAAAGAAAGAAAGAAGGGAAGAAAAAAATGGCGGAAATCGAGCAAGAACAAAAAAAATATACAAAAAAAAAAAAAAGAGAAAGGTAAATAATGAAACAAAAGAAAGGTAAAAAAAGAAAGCTAGAACGCTGGAAATAAAGAAATCATGGAAAAACCAAAAACAAGCAAGAACTAAAGAAAGAATGCCTCAGTGCTCAGACTCACCCGAGCTTCCAAGCTGTTTGTAGAACCTGTACTCCAGATGCAGTTGCGGTGCTCGGGATTTGATTGGCTCCTGTACGGAGGGGGCGGGACATAAATATAAGAAAGAGTTAAACACCTCACAGAAGAATGATCAGAGATGGATATTAAATTAAAGTGCTCCTGAAATTTCTTTCAATTACTGCAGGATGTAAAACCAGTGTTTCGATAATGCAAGTGTTTGAGATAATGAAGCTCTAGAGATAACGTGTGATATAAAAGTGGGTGGGGCAAACAAATCACATCATGGTAATTAGGAACATGTGTAAGAACACGATTTGCTTGTTGTTTAATTTAACAAATTGTTGGCGAAACAGTCGTCGAGCATTAAAAAAAAGAAAAGTTTGACCATACCTTTGTTCAATAGCACAAAAGCTACTTTTTAATCTTGAAATAAACGACAAAAAAACCTGGGAAAGGGGCATCGAACTAAAACTGTTTTCGTTTATCTTAGAACAATTAAAAAGATACTAACACAATAGCAGATAAATCAGAAAATAGAATCGTGATGCAATCGGATCAATAGTTTATCATCAAATCACTACTGACTTTTCTCCAAAAGAAAACGCTCCCAGTAATACGACTTTAATACAATTTAAACATTTAAATATACCTCAAAGATTAAGCGCAAATATCTCATGTTGACCGCGGCGCTGTAGTAAAAAAAAAAAAAAAAACTCAAGAGAACAAAGATATGATATAATTTAGCATGATTTATCACCAGCGCTAATCCTTAGGCTATCAAATTAAGTTATCTGGTAGACAAACAGCCCACCCAAATAAACCAAATAAATGAAATAAGATTTAGTTAATAAAAAGATGAAAACAACCTGACAGGGGGAAGTGCTAGCTCAGTGGTTAAGGTGTTTGATGGGAAGATTGCGGGTTTTATTTCCAGCACCACCAAGCTGACGCTGATGGACCCAAACAAAGCCCTTAACCCTCAACTGCTTAGTTGGTTAAATATTCTGGATAAAGGCATCTGATAAATGAGATCATTCTACAATACACGCAATGAAATTTAATAAACAGAAAACCCATGAGATCTTGGCCAGAACGTCATCGTTGTTTTTCAGCCGCTAATGGTCTTTAATAATAAAATAAATCTGGTGCTGAATTTATTTTTGTACTGTTGTACGCAACGCTTTTACAGAATGGTAAACAAATCCCCTGGTTAAATACTGCACGATCCATGCTAGCTAACGCAGCTCGTCTTTTAAAACTAATTTGCTAATGTTATACGGTACGGGTGAACTGTAACTTTAATAGCTTAAATTAAGTCAGCGCATTTTAATGGGTGATGGTGGCTCATCTGTATAAGGCTCTGGGTCAGTGATCAGAGGGTCAGGGGTTCAAGCCTCACACCAGGCATGCTACCATAATTGGGTTGTTGAGCAGGACCCTTAACCTCACTTGTTCCGTTTGTTCTGGCTGACCCTGCACTCTGACCCCAGTGTATTCGTATGCTGGGATATGCGGAATAAAAACATTTCACTGCATGCGAATGTGATCAATACGATCTGAAAATGAAATGTCAGTAATCATTCAGATCTTCAATCAATTTTTTTTTTTAATACGAAAAAAACCCTGCTAGCATGAACAGAGCTAAATCGCGAGTGCTTGCTCGTCTATGTATCCGTGCTGCAGACGTGGTAGTACATGAATCTTACCAGTTTTATGGCTACATATTCGTTGGTGTACAGGTTCTTCCCGAGCCGAAGTTCGCCAAAATTCCCGCAGCCGATCTTCTTCCCTACGCGAAAGTTTGGTCCGACCATGAGCACGCCCGAGTTGGGCGCCGAAGTGCGACCGGTGTGACCGGCCCTGCTTCCTCCGGTCTTCGACATCTTCTTCCCTTCTTCCGCTTCCCCTTTTCCTCCTGTGCCCCCTCCACCTCCTCCACCTCTCTTATCAAAATCCATAAGCTTGTGATACCCTGGCCTCTCCACGGTTACGCCGCTGCCATAAAAACCGCACAGCCACCAAAAACGTCAATCACAACAGGGGGAAAGGGGGAGGAGGAGGAGGAGGCAGGGTGAAGGAGAGGACGAAACGGCGTACGAAGAAAACGCCTTCGAAAGTGAGTGTCTTTAATTTGCGTTGTGTACAACAAAAATTTATCCAGAAAAACTGAGGACGTTTCAGAACTGCAGCATCTTTCGACTGCCGCCCAGGACAGGACACGATCCTAGCTACGGGATTTGAGCCGCGGCCCGGTAGAGGGTCCCAGCCTCATCGCCCCCTCCTGGTGAGTCGGTGAAACTGCATCTCTCATTCCTCAGGATTAAAGCCAGCACACGGTTCACATATGCATCTGCAACAACATCAGATCAGAAAAGATCGGCGAGTTGGAACCAATCTTCAAAAGAGTAAAATATTTTTGTATATTTAACTTTCCTCCAAACCAATCAGGCCGCGCTAACTTACCGTTTATTACCGCCAGTTTTACGACAATGTTTATAAAGCTGGTGGGAATTTTGCTCAGTTTACAAAAATAAAAAAAATGAAACCCACTTCCCCAAAAGTCTAAAGTGTATTTTAAATAAGGTTTTGTACCAAGTTACAAAGTCAAAGTGAGGCTCGACAGAAGACAAATCAAACATTTACATAATAAGCTTCAAATTAGCTTTACATAATATAATCAGTACTATCAGGATGCCATGATTATTGCGATCGCAGAAATGAACACAAACCAAAAGCTGGGACATTTTTGTATTTCGGTTAGGCTGCTTTGAGAAAACATCTATTGTTAAGTTTTCTTTAAGTATAAAAACATATAAAGCCCTAAAAGTTACAATAAAAAAAAACAAAAGCTGCTAAAGCAAAACAAACAACAGTGGAGTAGCAGGAAGGCTATGAAAAAGAATATAAACAAAACCTCTGTACAAAAATAATTTTTGGTTTGCTCAGCAAGAAGACTATTTCCAGAATGGCAGTGAGGTACGGTCTCGATCAGAAGGCCAAGGTTGTGGCGTGGGTCATTAACAAAAAGCGTCCTGAGATTTATAGAGTAGATCTATGCTAGCAGAAATCTGAGCTGGGGTTCTTTATTCAGCAATGCGTGGCTGATCCATCGAGGGCTGAAACTTTATTTATTGGACTTTTGATCATGAGGTCATGGAATTGTATACACGGTTCTAAAACTAGTCACAATATGGTAGAAACAGCTGAACATCTACATCATCATCATCATCAACCCTTACGCTGTATGATATATGATCTAGGACCTTCATGGATTGTGCGTGAGTGTTTTAGCTGTGTGAGAAACTTCTCGTTACACCCTTAGAGTGGAAGCGCCGCAAGGACGCGCGTCTAAAATAAACCACCAGGACGACGGCGCAAGATGACGCCGATCTCACACCACGGCTACGAACGCATTCGCGGCGTTGGTGAATCGGTATGAAAATGGAGATTTTCCATAGATCGCTTCTTTAAATCCTGACAGCAGCTCTGTTGTGTAATAATACACCAACAACATACGCGATGGGGCTTTGTGACTCGAAGCAATATCGAAAGAGAGACCGGCGGTCAAAACCAAGCCCTGCTAAATGCTTATCTTCTTATGGACATCACACTGGCCTGGTGATACCTGCGAAACCATGGCAACTGACAAGAACAATCACGCTGTGACCTCCCACTCGAGCGGTCGAAATGATGGCAAGGGTTTAAAATTTGCATAATAAACAAACATTTTTAACTTGTTCAAGATGTCATAGCTCAGTGGTAACATGGAATACAAAACACACCTCATCTCCACTGCACCTCGTGTAATAAAGAGATCGGCCTCTGTAATCAAAACACTCAATTCTCATTAAAAAAAAAAGGTTGCTTTTTTTTTTTTTTAAAGTACTGGTACCCTTGCGGATGAGGCGTCTGACTTTGTGCTGAATGTTTCTGAATTAATCCTGATTTGTTAAAATGAAAACATTTTGTCGAATTCTTTAAAGTACTGTAAATAATTCAAACAAATGTTCCAAGTTATTTTTATGTACATGAAATATGATGAGAAATGAAAAGTCATCTGGTCATAATACAAACATTACGATAGATAGATAGATAGATAGATAGATAGATAGATAGATAGATAGATAGACTTTGGTCTGATGTGTAATAATTACTAGTATTTGCCTTTGAAGTGTAATTTAAATTATTTTTTAATCCACTTTGCTAATGTTATTTAGACACTTGGGCCTTGTTGTGGATATTTTTTTTAAAGTTGTAACTCTCAATAAAAGGCAACTAAAACCCAAACCAAACGTCTTCCATCAGCTATGCTTATTTATTCTTTATTATTAACTCGTAAATTATTATTATATTTCTGAAATTAACAAAATAAACTAAAACAACTTAGTCGAGACATGTCCAGGCATGCTGGAATGAGAAAAAGTTTAAGATGCTAGCTAAATACCAAACAATTTGATTATTTCTTATTAATTATCAAATTTAACTTGTTTATATATTTCTATTAATGAATATTTGTGAAATAAGCCGGAATTAAATGAGGTAATTTATAGAACAGGTTTAGCTCTGAGGCTAGTTCACACAGAGATCCGGTTAGGAACTCAATAAGAGAGTCAATGAATTTAAACTCGTTTTACAATTTTACCGAGAGTTAAACCACTTGTTTTCATTAACTTACACTTGAAAAAGTAAAAAAAAATACAACTTTAATAAATTCGCTGCAAGCTATTCGCAGCTTTTAGCAGCTAAACACCTAGCAAAAACAATTACAGCTTTAAATAACTAAATTAAATAAATATTAGCAGTCTTCCAACGAAAAGTAGACACGTCAATACACAAAATGCTATTCTTTATACCTTTAATTGTTTTTGAATTAAAGCTAATATTAACTAAACTCATTTTGCATTCGTATGTGGCCCACGAATGTGTTAAACTAGCAAAGTTCAAACTAGCACAAATTTTTTATGCTACCCGTTTTCCAGAAAACCCGCCTCCGACAACAGGATTGGATAATGTTCCCATTCTTTTGAAGACTATCGAATCAAAGTACAGAGCGCCGAGAATGTTACCCAATGATCTATTAGAAGGCGGTGTTTGTCGGAATATGGATAGGGGAAAAATAAAGGCTGGCTAGTCAACATGCAAGGCAAAATGGCAACTGAGACGTTCAAAAATAAACGAAATTTCAAACAAACGCAATATTAGCGTTTGTTTTTATACCACACTCGTAATATTGTAATTGTTAGCTAAATATAAAGCGAACGTTGGTGATTGTAACGTCAGTTAGCCTACAATACCGGGCAACTCCTTAAATCCGATCGATGCAAAAAGATCTTATCGAGATTAAAATGTAACCCTCATCCACCGGTTATTAACAAATATATAAACAAAGAGAGAATACACTTGCTTACCTAAACGCGTTCATTACAAGTGTGTAACCAGTTCTGTTGGTGTCGTTTGTAACGCCCAATTTCTTGAAGCCATTTTCATTTTCTTCACACTGACGGTCGGCGCGCGGCTGCAAGCAGCAGTTTTCTGACGCAGCCGCGTTCTCTGTTTAGCGGCTTACGCGGGAAAATGTACGCAGTGTGGCTTTGGGAATCTCAGCCAGTGCGCGTAGAGCTACGTGAGAACCTTGCTGAAGTTAATAACGTCGTAAACATGCCAAAATCCAATTTAAAACACTGACAAATCCTGTAAGAAAGAGGGATTTATAAGTCCAATAAAATCATGCCATATATAACTGTATATTTTTAATAAAATATTATTTGATTTCAATTTGATCAAACCTGCCTTATAAAATGGCAAAAGAAATTGCTAACTATTGGTAATTGGTAAACGGTGGCTCAGTGGGTAAGGCTCTGAGTCAGTGATCAGAGGGTCGGGGGTTCGAGCCCGGCTCTAGACATGCTGCCATCATTGGGTCCTTGAGCAAGACCCTTAACCTCACTTGCTCCAGGGGCGCTGTTCGTTCTGGCTGACCCTGCGCTCTGACCCCAGCGTTCAAATGTGTATGCTGGGATATGCGGAATCAAAGAATTGTACTGTATGATGTGCATGTGACCAGTAAACTTAACTTTACTTTAATATGTCTAATACAGCCAAGTATATTATTTATGTCTTCCTCTTGTTATAATAATAATAATAATATATCATGCATGGTAGCACACCTGCTGCACAACAAGAAGGTCCTGGGTTCATGAGTGTGTTATCTGGGTATATTCTATATTTTGTACCAAATCTGGTTATACTGTACTATTATACGCTTTATATACAATATAACAATATACGGTTTACACACACACGCACGCACGCACGCGCACACACAAGTTTAAACATACAACATTTAAAGCCATCTTTATGCTGTTTATAATGAAAAGGACCCAAAGGAACACTGTAAAGTACGAGATAATCAAACATACTCTTACAAATAAAGTTTCCAAGAAGAACATAAACAGTTTTTCACAATGATGCTGTAAAAAACGATTTTAAATTTCCTAAAGAACTTTTCCTTCAATGATTCCTTTTGAAAACAAGTTCCGTCAAGAACATTTTCTAGTCCGGTTTCTTTGCCCAATAAAACTATAAAAACAAGACATATTATTAAACATTAAATTGGTTCTTAATATTCTGTCACAGTAACATTAATATAGAAATTAAACTACTAACTTGAACTTGTTTTCAATTCCCAACTTCATATCAATGTCAATCCATTTTAAAAATGTATTTGAATACGTTGCATATAAAAAGAAACAGAACAAGAATAAAGGAATGAAGTTTGGAAACGAGACGTGGTGTGTTTCTACATGCAGTCTGTGTGTTTTAGTTTATCTCTTTGTCAATCAGCTGATCAGTGCACAAAGCCTCCGCGGGTCACGTCCTGTGTTTGCTTTTTATCAAATCGCTTTTCTGTTCTTCTCATCTGAAGTTTTCCCAAAGTCCGAAGCGAACATGTGGTTTTTTATGCTCATTCTGCTCGTCCTGTTTCTCTGCACTGCACAAGGTCAGTCTTAAGTGGACCACTTTTATTTATCGCTCTTAAAAAAAGTCTATTATTTGTTCCTACTTCATAATATTTTACTTCATTTTGACTTAAAACAGAGTTGAAGGGTTTAGATTAAAAAAAAAACACACAGATGTATATCTGATTTAGTCTTAGCGTCTAAACTAACAGGTTAAGCATCTACAAGTCGTGTGTTAGATTTAAACCTAGATTTAACTTTAAACCATTTTATACAAATCAAATTGATCCAAATTTTAGTCCTAATCCTGATATTGGGTTTAAAAATAAAACCTAATTTACAAATTAATTTTAATCCAAATGTACAGTAAAGTTTCATTTCGAATTGACATTATAATTTACACATTACGTTTAAATGTAGATTCTTGCTTGTAATTTTAATTTAAAATTAGGATTTTAAAAAACCTTGTGTCCAAATTCAGATGTTGTGTTTAAAGTTGAATCACATCGTGCAGGATGGAAAAACTGACCGTTTTAGTTTGTTCTGAACTTTTATAAATATTCTGAACTTGATTGTGATTTCTTTTATGAATATGTTCAGACGAGTGTCCTCGCTCCGTGTCCATGTCCCAGAACGGCTACGTGGACGTGATGCTCGGACAGCGCTTCAACCTGACCTGCAATTTCACCTGCCTGACCGAGACACACAAAGTCCAGCTGCTGAAAAACGAGCTGCTGCTGAGCGAGATCAGTTTGTCCAGAGATTGTCTGCAGTCTAAACACACCATCGTTATGTTCCTGTTTATTCCTGCAGTCCAATACAACGACTCGGGACTGTACAAGTGCCAGAGCAACCCGCCGTACGTCATCTCGTCTGTAAATATCACCGTCGGTGAGTAACTCAGTGCACATACTTACCGTAGTGTTCGTCTGCACACGTCAGCATTATTATTAGATTACTGACATGAAAAACACACCAAACCTCCAAAACATCCATCAGAAAAGCAAAACAGACCCGTTTCACAATCCTGCCCATTGACTGGTTTCAGAGTCGGCCATGTTGGATTTAACTGGTGTATTTGTGTGCATTTCATTTCATTATACTTTATCAATCACCCGCGGGGGTGACATTTGGGTAGGTTTTGCACATCTTAGCTTATTAGCAAGATGGGGTCAGAGTGCCGGTTCAGCCAAAGCGTGCACGTCTGGAGCAAGTGGGGTTGAGGGCCTTGCTCAAGGGCCCGATGATGGTAACTTGCTAGTTCTGATTACTGACCTTTGAGCCGCCACGTCCCCTTTTATCAGATTCAAACCAAAATTGGATCAGAATGATGCTCAGAAATTCCTGATGCTACATTGATAAAGAGGTCATGTGATCATATACGGCGTTGCTGTGGCAACACCAATCGTTGCGTGCGGCAAAAGTTTGAACAATTTAACAATGCATTGTTTAGAATAATAAACTAATGATTCTTTTTAATTGATTAAAAATTGTTCTTATTTAAAAAAAAAAAAAGAGCAGTAACAACTCCAGGAATTATGAATATGCATGAATATGCAAATCACCCCGACTTTAATATCCAAAATACTGTCGATTTTAGCTACGCTTAACCAATTTCAGCGTGTTTATTTACATTTATTGTGTCATTTCAGTCGATACAGGCCGGCACATGGAGAAAGACAAGCACAATGTTACGGGTAAGTGATGTCCTTGGTGGCTCAGTG
>JAOUQX010000041.1:15084741-15096972 GCA_028566295.1 Liobagrus marginatus | reverse complement strand
TATACATTATATACACATTCTATACTGAAGATATACAATTTATACAGTTTTGTGCAAATTGTGCATGTTTGTGCGAAAGAGAGTGCGAAAGAGAGCCAGGTGGGAATAGTGTTGTAGTCTTGGGTGGAAATGGTAAAAAATTCACTTTCCATCAGATTTGAATATTGGTTTGTGTTAACATTTTAGCCACAGACTTGTGATGAGTTTTATTGAATTTAGTTTTTGCAAGTTATTTTCAATTTACAGTATAATACTGGAAACGTGGGAGAAAATGACTTGACATTTTACAGTAATTCAAATATTTACATATATCAGTTAGGGTTAGGGTTATACCAGAATAGAAGAACACATTTCTTCTATTAGCTGGATAATTCATAGTAACGATGAATGTTGATTAATGAATGTTTAAGATGAGTAACTCAACATCAAGTTATAGCGTTTTCTCTTTAATGTCCTGAACCTTTTTTCCTCGCTTGTATGATTACCGTTTTCTCCCTTAATCTTTAGAAATCCAGCATCTGCAGATCAGCAATTCACGCTGGCGTGATGACAAATGAACAGGGCGGCTACATCGACGTGATGCCTGTGGAAACCAGGCTGCACTACTACGCCTCCTATCAAAACAACGTGCTGTCTGAAAGGTACACAAAAATGACTCCATCTTACGACTCCAAAGTTGTACAGAGATACACAAAAATGACCCCATCTTTTGACTCCAAGGTTAAAGTTAAGTTTATTGGTCACATGCACATCATACAGTGAAATTCTTTGATTCCGCATATCCCAGCATACAAATTTGAACGCTGGGGTCAGAGCGCAGGGTCAGCCAGAACGAACAGCACTCCTGGAGCAGGTGAGGTTAAGGGCTTTGCTCAAGGACCCAATGACGGTGGTTTGCCTGGTGCGGGGCTTGAACCCCCGACCCTTTGATCACTGACCGAGAGCCTTATACCGCTGAGCCACCACCAGATTGTACACCAGGTTGTACAGATTCATAGCTGATCGTTCATTTCTCCATAATAATATCGAGTGTTTCATTCGTTGCAAAGGTTAAAATCAGCATGCAAACCTAACCTTACTCTTCAAACACCCTTAACACACGAGAACATAATTCAGGTTTTTAATGTTCCATCAAAGTCAGTGTACCAGCCTGTAAAATCATCGCAAAGCTGATTAGAAACACAAATCGTACCAGTCACACTCCAATATATAACTGCAGATTATAGAAGGGTTTAAAAGTCTGCATGAACCTCAAAGCACTGATTTCATTTTATCAGATAAGGAAAACAATTTCTTACAGTTTCTTTGAATCATTTCAGAATCAGAATTTAAATTGATGTTGTGTTGAATCTTTGTACAAGAGTCCTAGTTGACTTAAAATATAACGATTAATAAAATGCGAGCACATTCATAGAATTAATAGCATTAAATAAAGCTACTGATCATTGAGTTGAGTTCAGCTACTTTTCTAGCACCACCAAGCTGCCACTTGGGCCCCTGAGCAAGGCCCTTAACTGTTAACTGTAAATTGCTTTGGATTAGAGTGTCGGCTGAATGCTGTAAATGTAAATATGGCAAGATTATGTAAAGTTGGATTTATATCTAGACAATTTTCTGCCTAAATTTGAAAACGCATACAAACATAATTTGGGCAAATATTTTAAATTCCAATACCCTAAAAATGCTGATCACATTTCAATAAAATGTATATAAACCATATATGTAAACAGTATCCCAGACGTCATTTCCCAATGCACAGCGTTCTTGTCAATATATAGATTACCCAGGAAAAATGTTAACATAAAAATTCTTTAACCTAAGCAAAACTGTGGAGTGTGATATCATAAATACATTCAATGTATTCATGATAACGCTTTCATTTGACTTTTTTCATTTCAAATCTAAGCCAGATGAGATTTTTTTTTTCTTTTTTCTGGTAATTAAGTTTAATAATGTTTAATTGTTGATTAAATATTTATTCTCTGTCTCTTGCAGCATGCAGAACCCCCCTGGTGGAAAAGCTTTCCGGGTGTTTGCAGTCATTTGAGCGTATTCTGCACACAAAACACTTTTTGTTTCCGGTGGTTTACACAAGAGGTTACTGAGCTAGGTACAGTTAGAAGGTGGAGATGAATAAGTTCAAGTTCAAAGTTTATTTGTCACACGTACATCATACATAGTACAACATACAGCGAAATGCATTGACGCCTGACCGAAATAAGTAGAATATAATATGAATAAGTAGATCTGTACATATTTGCCATATTTTGTTCAGATTGTTTTGCAGAAGTTATATGCCATGATTTGTCTTTGTCTTTGATGTTCTCATCCTGCATATAAGGAATTTCAATTAGAAGACAATACAAGGAATATAATATTCAAAGGTCAAAAGTCAATGTTTATTACTGGAAGATTTTTTTCACTTTACTTCACAAAAAATATATATTTTATTGGCTTAAGGCATAGCATTTTACATTTTAACATATACGCATAAACTTTAATTTCACATTGATTAGCTGTTATGAATGTTTTAATAAAATGATATTCAATAGCTATCAAACATCAAATATAAGCTGTATGTAAACAGTAATGGCTGAGGCTACTCGCTCACAATGAGAAAAGGAAACATGAACAGGAAATGTATCTATAGTTGTTAGACGTATTGGGTGGTGAACTTAGAGCAGTCAGTGGTGGCTAAGATGGTGGGGGTTTTTTTTTTTTGGAAATAACTGTAACGAATGATTTTTTGTTTTTCAATAATGCCAAGACTTTCATGTAAGAAAAAAAAAAAAACGCCAGTGTTTTTGTACAAGTACACCGCAATTTTCAGCAATCGATTTTTATAATGGTAATTACAGTACTATAGTAATGAATCCATTTTTACTAATAGGATACTATATATAATATAATATAAAAAGTTAAATATTAACATAATCTATAATAGTATCAGTTTTTCATTTCACAGTTTGGCTAAATTGATCTGTCTGGGTTTATTTAGCTACCATCCTATAAAATGCTTTATAACAGTTTTATTTTATAGTCATGTAAATTGAATTTTAAAAATTGGAAGAACCAAAGCAAGAAAGAAAAGGAGAGAAAATATTCAACTTATTTGAAAGGTCAGGGTTAGGAAAGAAATGTAAGCGAAAAATATCAAGTGTGTTCTTCTCTCGTAAAAATTTACTTTGGGTAAATGTACTCATCCATAATACTTAAAAAGAGTACAACTTTAGAAACTAGCACTTAATTTTGGTAAGTAGTGTAAATACAAATTCTCAAGTCCAGGCTTTTACAGTGAAATACTTTTTCAACATTAAAAATTTTGACGAATTTATACTACTATAATGAGTATAATCTAATTATAATACTATTTATACTACTTTACTTCTTAGTGTCCTAGATTGTTTTTGAATATTGCCATAAAATATAAGCAATGAAAATGTAGTAACTAATATACAAATAGCAGGAAAGCGTCACATGAAATACTAAGTTTCAAAATAGTCATAGATCCAACCAAATCACTTACAACATACATACATGGTGTATAGCAAACGTTTTTTTTTTACTATAACTTATATCCTGCTGTTCTGCATATTAATAAAGAATATAGGAAAATATCTGCTTAAACTGTTTTAATATAAACTCCAGTCTGCAGTCAGTTAGAACTAATCAGAGCTGCCTGATTCAATATTCTTCACTCTAAACCGTTAGTTTAACTTTGGAGGAAGTCAGCTCCGACATCCCCCGGATTATGGCACATGTTTACTTCTCCTAAATTTATTTTTGGTTTTATTTTTTTCCTCAATGTTTATGTATTTTGATATCCATACAGCTGCTAAGTATGTTCTTTTTTTATACCTGGTGTATTGTAAATTGCAGTAATGAGTATATTCCTGCAGAGCAGGAAACTATATTTCAATAATTTTCATAACAAAATGTAAATATTCTTAGTTTCTATAGTTGCACACGAGTTAGAAAATATAATTTATCCTAGTAGGTAAAAACAATACTGTTTAGTATTTGGTAATTAGCCTTGATGCCATTTCTGTACACAGTATGTTCCTTTCTGACAGTGTTTTCAGAATATGATTTGATTAAACATATATATATATATATATATTGTGTATGTGTTTTCTTTTAACTCCTAATACAAACATATTGCCAACACGCGAAGCTAAGCCTTTTTCCAAACTATGCTCTGGTTCATACAGTTTTCCACAATAATTATTATATTTTCCTGACCATATTTTTTCTAATACTTCCATAACCTATTTAGCTTCATTTGAATGTTTAAATATTTGATTAAAATATTATTTAATCATTAATTCATAGTCTAGCGCTTATCGTGTTCAGGGTCGTGGGGACGCTGGAGTCTATCCCAGATAACTTAGTGTGTGAGTTAGGGCGGGGTACATCCTGTACAATCAGTAGTTAATCAAAGGACTAACACTTAGAGACAGACAACCATCCACACACACACACACACATTCACTAATATGGACAATTTAGAGTAGTACATTCACCTATGTACAATCACATGTGTTTGGAGGCGGGAGGAAACCAGAGTACCCGGGGAAAACCCGCACAAGCATGGTGAGAACATGCAAATATACACAGAAAGACCCCAGGTAAGAATCGACCCCATGACCTTCTCAGAGTTCTAACCACTCTGTCACTGTGCTGCCTTGGCTTTAATATTATGGCTGATTAATGAACTGTACATGCAAATGAAAGAGGGTGAACATATTGAGTCAGCTTTTAGATGAACCCTGGAAGTGTGTGTGTGTGTGCATGTGCATTTAAATATGCCACATAAAAGCTGAGGTGTTTCCATGACCGTATTTAATAACAGTGGCCGTTCTTCTTTCTCCTGTATTTGCACTATTAAAACCACGCCCCTATTTTTTATATTCGGTTATAAATAAATAAATGCGTCTTTATTCCTTTGCTGTGTTTACCACAGCATTTAGACTTTAGGCTGTTTGTGAACGCTGGGGTGAAATATTAGATTTGCTGCATGTAATGTCTGCCGTCCTGCTCCTGTCTTTATTTTGGCATCCTAGTTCAATGTGACGCTGACAGCAAAGAAAGATTTTTTTCCCTTACTCAGCTAAAAATATGACATACTCTGTCAATATATTTAATGTAGACAGAGGAGCCACTTTTAAAAGATTGGCCCAATGAGTTAAACAACATTCAGGTTATTCCGACTCTTTATGATCGTTTAGCTTTAGTTGGCTAAGACACACATTTTAAAATATCCTTTAATTACCATGGGCATTTCTCTCTTGGCCATATAATTACTAGTGACAAAGAACTGAAGGAACAACCCGCTGTATGTGTGCTATTTAGCAGCTACCTTTTACTTTTACACTCCACCAGTCTTTTAAGATTATTCCTTGTCACACTGTCACACTGTGTATATATATATATATATACACACACACACACACAAAGGTGCATCTGAATAAATTAGAATGTCGGGGAAATGTTCATTTATTTCAGTAATTCAACTCAAATTGTGGAACTCATATCTTAAACAAATTCAATGCAGACAGACTAAAGTACTTTAAGTCTTTGGTTATTTTCATTTTGATGATTTTGTCCACATTTAACGAAAACCCACCAATTCACTCTCAACAAATTAGTATATGGTGACCACCAATCAGCTAATCAACTCAAAACACCTGCAAAGGTTTCCTGAGCCTTCAATACGGTCTCTCAGTTTGGTTCACAGCGGCTTCCAATCCTGGTCCTAGAGAGCCACTATCCTGCAGAGTTTAGATCCAACACACCTTCCTAGAAGTTTCTAACCTATGGTAAAGCATTGATTAGCTGCTTCAGGTGTGTTTAATTAGGGTTGGAGCTAAACTCTGCAGGACAGTGGCCCACCAGGAGCAGGATTGGAGACCCCTGACAATCATGGGAAAGACTACTGACCTAACATTTGTCCAGAAAATATTCATTAGCCAAGTTTCTGTGAAGGTTTTGCGCTGTTTTGTTATCGACAAAGTGAATATGCGTTAAAAGGAAAATCAAAAAAGAAAATCTGCCCTTGAGCTGTTTCCATAGTTTTTTGGGGTTTTTTATATCGCAAATTCTACATGTTTGGGTTCCAGGTCTCAACACCCCCAACGCCAAACAAATAAAAAAATGGAGAAAGTATTCAGACAGTTTATTGAAATTTGCCAGCTTTTTGTAATTGCAATTTCACAAATTATTGCAAGTGTCCGAAATATCCGAAGACGACAACAGAATGAAGCAGTTGCTCATCTGATAGGGCTCGAAGTCCAATGGTCTTGTAGAGACCAAGCAATAAGGCATTCTGGGAGAAAGTGGTGGACAGACACTTGACAGAAAGACTCTTGGAGACTTTCATGGAGTTCGTCATGGTTTTTGCTCTGATGACTTTACCCTGCATGTGATGGAAATGTATCATGTGACACCACATTTATTTGCGTTAAAGACCCTTTTCTCGACAAGTTGTTTCCAACCCAGTTTTTAGCATTATTTGCAGTGTCAACATAAAATTTATGCGCTAAAGTTAAACGGGAAAAAATTGTGTCGACGTTTGTAAAAAGAAAAACATTGATATCATTTACCATTGGTATCATTAACCATGATACCATTTCCATCAGCTATAATCGTTAAGCATTTTGATGCGTTAAATGATGTAAATGTAAATGATGTATTTTGATGAGTTTTTTTTCGCAAAAAACCCTTGGATGGAAACCGGTCTATTGACACCCTTCACAAGGAGGGTAAGACACAAGCGTTCATTGCTAAAGAAGCTAACTGTTCACAGTTCTGCATCGAAACATGTTGACAGAAAGTCGAGTAGAAGGAAAAAGTGAGGGAGAAAAAGATGCACAACCAACCGAGAGAACTGCAGCCTTGAGAGGCTTGTCGAGCAAAATCGATTCAAGAATTGGGGTGAAGTTCACAACTAATGGGCGGGAATGGGTGGGAAACCCATGACTTTTTTTATGAGGCGGAGTGCTAACCACTCTGCCACCTTATATATATAAGTGATATTTATTTATTGCTAGCTTTATCCAACTGCCAAACAAGAGCAATTTTGGGCAGAATTGTTGGTTGTAAATCTATTATTTCTTGCTAATGCTGCTTCATATGAGCTCACGTCACGAAAAAAACTTGCAAAAACGTATATATAATGTCTATATGTTCTGTTTCATCAGGAAGCTAACATAAGCTAACTTGACAGGATTTCTAAAATGATTTTAAAGTTATAGACGTTATTTTCAATCTGCTTTGATAATGCTAGCTAGCTAGCTGGTGAACACGAGGTCATATGACAGAATTCTTTTTTTTTTTTAAAGACCTAAGAAGATTACAATGGGCAAATTTAAACGCACAAAAAATAAATGACTAGGCCTTATTTTCGACGTATTTGTATAGTTCTGCATATAAGAGTAGAAATAGTCCTTTTCTGTTTATTTTATGGCTCGATAAACATTAAGGGTGCCTGGATTGTTCAGAAAGTCGTAAAAACTGCCTGAAATCACGCTCATGTGACGCAAAATCTGTGTAATTTAATATGGAAACGTTCAACAGGTGGCAGTATTTCCCCGGACACGCGCCCACCCTGCTCTATGAATACACTCTACCTAACACTTGCTGTTCCTTACATTGAAACTTGATCAGAGAAATGATGACTTATTTTATAGACTTTAGACATATAGGAATAGCCATTATTCTTTAGTAGCTCAGCGAAAGGGAAACCGGTGAGTCCAGTGCAGTGCTTCCACACCATTATCCTAAACAGATGTGGATGAAAAGAAACAGTGCAGCTCTTTAACTGGCACAAAGGATCTAAACAAAACACACAATGCTTGCTTTCATTGGGAGAAATTAAAATTTCAGTGAAACAAAGATTACATTCAAATAAAAAACACTGTATTAAGAAACTGCTGCAGACTGCATCCAGAAAAAAGGAAATCAAGGAGTTGCAATGGATAATTCATGTTTTTTTATATAATGAAAAATGCTAATATATTATGATCATTATATATATATATAAATATATATGTATGTATGTAAACCACAATGTGTATAAATATATATATATAAATATATATATATGTTTCCCCCTTCCCCACCTGCAGCAAACACCCAGGTAGTCGCCAAAGAATTTCACTATATGCTGTATCGTACAATGTATATGTGACCAATAAACTTGAACTAAAACAATAGAATGGGAACAATAGAATTGCACCGTTTTTACTCTGCATGGAGAAATCATCCTTAAGGTCCAGCTGTACAGAATAAAAATACCTGCCAACTATTGGACTTGACTGTTTTTTTGAACGAATATGGCACAGGAGGAACATTAACGGTAAACAAAGTAGTACAAATACGGTAGAACGAAACTTACCCGCTTTAATTCGAGGCATCACTGCCATCCTTCGGCGTACTGGAGGCGTGTTATTGTGAGAAGCCACCTGGGATACAGATATGACATGACGTGCTTTATAACTGACTCCTACCCTGTGCAGATGCCCTCGTACATGATTGGAGAGACCGATTCCTGACTGAAACACAGCTGGGCAGTAAGGGCAAGACTTCAAATTGACCTTGAAGTTGCCATTTTTCACCATGAAATCCGATTCGCTGACATCACCGGAGACTTCAGTCGCCATACATTCATCTTTGATGGTAACCGTCTGTGGCAAACCTGGTTCTTGCTTGGAGAGGTCATACGAGTCACGCGAGCGTATAAAGTTATTGTTGCTGAGATGTATGCCATTTTTAGCATCCTTTTTTTTAATAAGGTACAGATTGGAGTTTTTATGAAAGATCTGCCTGCATTTCGGGAAGTCAATCAGAATATTTTGGCCTTGGAGGTTGTGGAATGGAGTGGACATTTTTCTTTTGGATGGGGGCTTCTTTAATACATGTTTGTGTTTGTTGCCCGAGTATTTTCCTTTAGAACGGTCATTATAACAGCCGAATCCTTGACCATTGCCGTCAGAGTTTAGAGTGCAAACAGAGTCATCGACCTTTAGTGCAAATAGTTCCCCCTTGCGTTTGGCAGGGGGTGATGAGCCCTCTTCTGGATTGACAGAATAATCATTGCAGCATTTTTCAAGGTCTGGGCCTCCAGCCCCAACACTAATCTCACCCAAGTCTGGAGTGGATTTCCTTTCTGACTCACGCCGCCGTTTCCGGGATATCAGCGTGTGAATGGATTTGTCCAGTTTCGATTCTAATTTGTCGACGGCAGTGACTTTCGATTTTAGTTTATGTGTTGGTAAAGTATTGAAATCTTCAGCTTGTATGGATCGTTGCGCTTCACTCTCGGATGAATATGAACAGTTGCTATTTTCTGAGTCATGGGATAACCGAAAACGTTGGTCTGAAGATTTGTGATTCCGTACTATTTCTGGCTTTCTATGGGACTTAGCAACTTTTTGTCCCTGCACTACGACATCTTGTCTCCCGATTATCGGATGCTGACTATCAGTGACTGGATGCTTGCTAAGCACGTGAGCAATAAGCTCATTTTTACTGCCGGTTATGAAGTTACACTTTTGGCAGGGATAATACCGCTTGTCTTTTCCGTGTGTTTTTGCATGTTGAACAAAGGTGTTGGGGCAGTTGGTTCCAAAAGTGCATTGTGGACACTGTAACTTTGCGTCTTTGCCCTCGTTTGTTATGTCTCCCGTTTCCTTAATCCCCTTAACAAACTGTTGTCTGTTTGTCTGGTGAATGGTAATGTGTTTTAAAAGTGATGTGTAATTACAAAAGTTTTTCCCACACTCTTTGCATATGAATGGCTTTTGTTTTGAACAGTTTTTTGCGTGCGTTTGAGATTTCGATTTGTCCTTAAAATTCCTATTGCTGGAAAATAATTCTGGCTCTTCGTCCAAGCCAAAGTCTCTAGACAAATTTCCCCGAACATATTCAGACTTTTGGGAATTCTTCCCAACCGTTGTTGATTTCTGTAGAAGACGCTTAAAGGCCACTGATGTTCCGTTTGAGTACTGGGGCTTAGGGTTCGATGTTGGCGAACGCATTTTGGATTGTATAGATTCAGGGTACGCTTCTTTTTGACTGCCCTCCCCAAACTGGTTGTTTAAGTCTTCTGGCGGGTTTAGCATCACAAACTTGTCCGGCTTACACTTCCTTCTAGATGAAGCAGAAGTTAGTTTAGACTCAGAACTGTCCTGATCCTTCAGCAGAAACCTCACACACTCTTTCTGGGAATTCCACTTAAGGTCATCCACATAGTCAAAACTGTCCATTGAATTCTCTGGAGAATCAGCATCAAAGCCCCAAATGCCCCGGTCTTCCACATCTTTAGCCGTTACCATCTGCCTTTTAGCCATTTCTCCAACTTTTCGAAGTGGCTCGGAGTCGTCTAACTGGACGGTTGGGGTGCTAGTAGAATATTGTGGGCGTATTGACTTGGACAGAATTTCTGGGACATTTTTGGAGATATCCAATAGCTTTCCTTGTGTCATGCTGGGTGAAGCTAATCCATTGACGTAGGCAGCTTTGGCAGGTCCATGAGCACAAACAGAGTCTATAAAACTAATAGGTTTTAGAAGATCAACTTGGTCACTGTTTGGTGTCATGGTCTCATGTGGGCACTGCATTGGTGCTTCCAACAGACTTCCTTTAAGAGGAAATGCTGGCTGGCTTGTTAGACGACCAGAGCTTTCGAACATGGGCTGGTCATTTTCCTCTTTCTTGGTATTCTCCTTCAAAGCTGACATGCCTCAGGACTACGTCTGGTAGATGGAACAAAACAAACAAACAAAAAGAACAAGGCACAACTTCATTTGGATGAATTCAAACTTTACCTTTATGCTACAATATAAACTGTTATAATAATTATTAGACTTTTATGGCACCGACTGGTCAGAAGGTGTTGATTACTGTTTGAGCTGACATCATACAAAACTAGTACATCAGCAAATCCCAGGTTTATATTCATGTATTAATATGAGCGTTCATGCTAGCTAACTTTTTGATTAGAGCTCACTGAGAAAACATCGGCTAATTACCGGTTACTTAGTAATTGTGTTTTCTTGGGGTGTCTTTATACAGAGGAACAAGATTAAAACCTCTTTTCCTGTAGGGTCCAACAAAATCTCCAACAACATGTCAATTCAGACAGCTGTATTGTTCCTGCATATTTTAGAAAGTGTGTAAAGTGTAGTCCTTTCAGACTCATTTACACCATAAAATACCAACATTAAAACAATTGGCCAACACCAGGGGTACCCCAGTAATACGATAAACACCTCTTTGCCCAGATCTTGGCTCTGAACCGGCCCAGAACCCTTGCTGGACTCAAGCGTGGGAACCTATGAAGTGAGTGGACGAAGCTTCCATTACAGACCGTAGTTTTAAAAGCGATATTTTTTTTTAAGTCGACAGCATTCAGCTAAATGAACAATAATTAAACATGTCAGCTCAACAGTAGATGCAGAACAGACTAACCTCACCAGAAGGTTAACGAGGGGGATTTAAGACAAACTAGAAAGTAGTGTGTGAACAAAGCGCATAAATAAGAAGATAACGGGGGAAATGGCAACGGAAGGGTTTAATGGATCCGCAGATCCAGTGGTCCACAGTAAATGTAATAAATGTTGTAGGGATTAAAAGAAGACAACTATGAAGAAAAAAGCGACAGCTTCTGTAAGAGATAACAAGCGATTCCGGTCACGTGTTCGCTTGTTCACATGGTGGTGGTGTATAAGTTTTTGCTCCTTACCAGCACAAACGTGAGCCGGTTCTGAACAAGTGCCACCTTTGGCCGAGTACGGGCTCAAACAGAAAAGCAGTACGAGATAACACAAAAAAAAAAACAACGTCCATGTCTCTAAAAAAAAAAAAAAAAAAAAAAAACCCAAACAGCCCAGTGTGCGGTCAAACATTCTCCTGTACCATCGCAAAACACCTACGACGTCGAATGTAAACGGCGGGAATTTTATGAGCAGTTCAAATGATTTAAAAGCGACTTTTTAAGAGTGACTTTAAGATCCATTACATTACCAACCTCCAGGATAAAGAGCAATAAAACGAATATCTTATTGGGTTTAAGTCCTTTTACTCTCTTCCCCTTTTGTTCTCGCTCTGCGCCCTTTCCCTTTTCCTATATACCCTGAGACTCTCTTTCGCACACACATGCACAATTTGCACAAAACTGTATAAACTGTATATCTTCAATAATAGAATGTGTATATAATGTATACTTATATC
>JAOUQX010000041.1:14990988-15001148 GCA_028566295.1 Liobagrus marginatus | reverse complement strand
CCCTGCGCTCTGACCCCAGTGTTCAAATTTGTATGCTGGGATATGCGGAATCAAAGAATTTCACTGTATATTGTACTATATGATGTGCATGTGACCAATAAACCTAACTTTAACTTTATTGAGAGAGAATTAAATTGATCGTATTTGTTTAACTGAGCGATTGAAGATTAAGGGCCTTGCTTAAGGGTCCAGCAGTAGCAGCTTGGTCCTGCTGGGAATCAAACTCAAAATCTTCTGGTCAGCAGTCCAACGCCGTAACAACTGAGCTACCATTAGGTTCCAAGAGCTTCTAGTTCGTCGTTTGTAGTTCCGGAAGCTTTTACTTCCTTAACTGAGATGTTTCCGAACATAGATCATAGTAATCATAGTTTCAGGTTCTTTAAAGTTCCTGACTGTTGTTTACTTCATTTCCTGACCAAGGTTTCATTCATGAACTTTTGGACCCCAATGAACTAAAAGCTCCTGGTTTAGGAACTTAACGGGGAAAAGAAAAAAAAAATTGTGAGATATATTTTTAAAAGAAAACTTTTTATAGGTTCTTTGGATAGTTGTGTCTTTTTTATTTTACCTTCTGATCTGTAACCCTCAGCTTAAGAGTGTATTATGTTCCTCTTAGGGAACCGTATCATCATGGGAAAGAGCCACGTGTTCCGATTTAATGACCCAGAGCAGGCGAGACAGGAACGCGAGAGGACGCCTTGCGTCGAGACGCCGGTGGAGCTCGTGGACTGGGCCTTCGCTCAGCGGGAGCTTCTGGAGAAACAGGGCATAGACATGAAACAGGAGATGGAGCAGAGGTTAGAGACTCACAGTAATAATAAAGATTGTAAACATTATAATAAAGTAAAGCTAAGATGGAGCTGTGCAAGTTGAATCAGGAATGCTTTAGAACTTATCGCTATACTTCCCTGGATGTTTGCGATGTCTTCAGACTGCAGGAGCTGGAGGACCAGTACCGCCGAGAACGAGAGGAGGCGAGCAACCTTCTGGAGCAGCAGAGACTGGTGAGTAGCATTAGCAAGCCGCTAAATAAATGAGTGCGACTGCAGGAAGTGCAATCAACCTTTACGCTGTCGTTCAGGACTATGAGAGTAAGCTGGAGGCTCTTCAGAGGCAAGTGGACTCCCGATATTACCCAGAAACCACAGAAGAAGAAGAGGAACTGGAGGAAGAAGGTAATGAATAATTATATTTATAGTATATGCTAACATCAACTGTGTACCTGGGCCATATACACTATCTCTCCAGAAGTATGGAAACACCTGACCAGCACACCCTTATGTAAAATAGAACCTCTGTATGCTTTCTTTGTACCGCTTTATCTACTACTGTAAAGAAGAAACTCAAACCTGTTGAGAACTTCAGACCTTATTAATGCGTCATAATCCAGTGGAAATATGTTGTTAATGTTAAAGGAGTTGTTTATGTTAATAGTTTAAAAGTGGTTATAGCTTTAAAGCCTCATGTCTCCGTGTCCAGTGCCGTGGACTAATCGGGAAACTGAGCTGGCGCTTTGGGGTTTCCGAAAATGGCGCTTCTACCAGTTCACCTCTCTGCGGGACCTTTTATGGGGCAACGCCATCTTTCTCAAAGAAGCCAATGCGATCAGCGTCGAGCTCAAGAAGAAGGTGAGAGAGGATCAGTTGTGGTCATCAGCAGTGTGTTTTTAAATCCTTACATGAGTGTGTGTGTGTGTGTGTGCACTTTACACTTTGAAAATTACAGCTTTACCTTTTATTCTGACACTGGAGACTCCTTCCATAATTGGTAAAGTAGTTTAGAATGTTAAAAGGTCTGATGGAGTTTTCGTTTTCCATACGGTTTATAAGATCTAACCGCGTTTTAACCGTTTTTCTCTCCAGGTTCAGTTCCAGTTTGTTCTACTGACCGATACGCTTTACTCTCCGCTGCCCCCTGACCTCCTGCCCCCCAGCGTGGCTCAAGACCGTGAGAGGAGACCTTTCCCTCGCACTATCGTCGCTGTGGAGGTGCAGGATCAGAAGAACGGAGCAACTCATTACTGGACCCTAGAAAAATTGCGGTAATGAATTCTATCCAACATTTTTACAAATCAGTGTCACATGAGTAGCCGTGACTAATGCTAACGCTAACGCTGTGAAGCTAATATCTCAAATTGTAGCTGCTATGAGTTTTTTTTTTTTTTTTATCATTGTTAACATTTAGATTTTTTTGAGTTGAGTTGAAGTGAAACTGAACATGGCCACTGTAGAATAATGGCAAGTTTAATTTAAAAAATATATATATATATTATATATATAGATATAAGTTTTTTCAACAAAAAAAGATAGAAAACAGCTTTAAGTTGTAGTTTATTGTACTGGTAATTTGTTGGTTGAATTAAACAAAAATCCAACTGCATTAGAAATATTTCCATAAATAATGGCACATTAATGAAAAAAATTTAAATATAAAAATATTTCAATCTTTTTAAAAATGACTAATTAATTAATTGTTATATCCATTATTTATAAGAATTGATGATTTAAATACTTTATCATTACGTGTTTTTACAGTCAGAGGTTGGACCTGATGAGGGAGATGTACGACCGGGCAGCTGATATTCCCAGCAGCGCTGCGGAGGACTGTGACCACGCCCTCAGCGGCGGGGACCCCTTCTACGACCGCTTCCCCTGGTTCCGCCTCGTCGGAAGGTCGGTACCCGGCTGAGGGTGTGCGTGTGTGCGTGTGTGTGTGCGTGTGTGTGTGTGTGTTGTGCTTCTCCCTGCTTTGACCTGCAGCAGCTGAGCTTCTGCTTTCACCCTGATATTTCACCGCAGCATCGCTATATATAAGTAATGTTCCATTAGTGCCACCGATAATGCCGTGTGCTTATGTGGACGCTCTGTTACAGCAAAATGATCCAACTGTCTACAATTTTATTCATTAACAAAATAAAAGTCAGATGCACTACTGATATCGGAGACTCCTTTCTCCTCTTAATGATTATCTGATCTAAAGCAACAGTTGTGTTCTGCTCAGAGGTTGGCACTAATGGTACTAAACGATCACTGGCGTCATACGTCTCCTGTTTACTGATGGGGTCCTAAGACAGGTCCAGATTTTTCACACGGGCAGATGTCCAGGGTATGTCCGGGCTCTCGGTGGTCCAGTGGCTAAGGATCCCTCAATCTCACTGCTGTGACCCAGGTTAAATTTGTTGGTATAAAACCGACCACGCCACTGATGGGTCAGCTTTCGGTGTCTGGAGGAAACGTGGGGTTTCATGAGGAAGTGCGATTTGGTGTAACACCTCCACCAAATCAAATTATGTGGATCTGTGGTCTGCTTCTAGAGAGTGGATCCTAAGAGCTCCAGAAAATGCTTGGATGAGAGCTAAAGATGAGTGTATGCTTGTTTTTGCGGTTCTGTGTAAAGTAGTGGGCGGAGTTTATGCAAATATATTCAGTCAGTGCTTGCAGTTCGTTTTAGCTGCAGAACTCAATCTGGTGTATAAATGAAACCAAGTCTCAGAAGGTTCCTTGTTTTGGTTCTCAGAAGGTTCCTCGTTTTGGTTCTCAGAAGGTTCCTCATTTTGGTTCTCAGAAGGTTCCTCATTTTGGTTCTCAGAAGGATCCTCGTTTTGGTTCTCAGAAGGTTCCTCGTTTTGGTTCTCAGAAGTTTCCTCGTTTTGGTTCTCAGATGTTTCCTCGTTTTGGTTCTCAGAAGGTTCCTCGTTTTGGTTCTCAGAAGGTTCCTCGTTTTGGTTCTCAGAAGGTTCCTCCTTTTGGTTCTCAGAAGGATCCTCGTTTTGGTTCTCAGAAGGTTCCTCGTTTTGGTTCTCAGAAGGTTCCTCATTTTGGTTCTCAGAAGGTTCCTCATTTTGGTTCTCAGAAGGATCCTCGTTTTGGTTCTCAGAAGGTTCCTCGTTTTGGTTCTCAGAAGTTTCCTCGTTTTGGTTCTCAGATGTTTCCTCGTTTTGGTTCTCAGAAGGTTCCTCGTTTTGGTTCTCAGAAGGTTCCTCGTTTTGGTTCTCAGAAGGTTCCTCCTTTTGGTTCTCAGAAGGATCCTCGTTTTGGTTCTCAGAAGGTTCCTCGTTTTGGTTCTCAGAAGGTTACCCGTTTTGGTTCTCAGAAGGTTCCTCATTTTGGTTCTCGGAAGGATCCTCGTTTTGGTTCGCAGAAGGTTCCTCGTTTTGGTTCTCAGAAGGTTCCTTGTTTTGGCTCTCAGAAGGTTCTTCGTTTTGGCTCTCAGAAGGTTCTTCGTTTTGGCTCTCAGAAGGTTCCTCGTTTTGGTTCTCAAAAGGTTCCTCGTTTTGGTTCTCAGAAGGTCCCTCATTTTGGTTCTCAAAAGGTTCCTTGTTTTGGTTCTCAGAAGGTTCCTCGTTTTGGTTCTTAGAAGGTTCCTCATTTTGGCTCTCAGAAGGTTCCTCGTTTTGGTTCTCAGAAGGTTCCTCAGTCCAGTTTTGCTCCACTCTGCCAAATGCTGTAGCTGAGATGAGACATCAGTTTCCTACCTGCTGTCAGCTCCATGGTTTCTCATCGCCCCATCATATACGAGCTGGTATTAAACGACTCGTCCATGACGGTGTGTTGTCCAGTCTGATAGTCTGGAAGGCTGTTCTTGCGTATAGTGGTTATACTCTCGCTAGCAATGTCAAGCTAGGTGTTAGCATAATATGTAAATTAAACAAGCGGTTTTAGCTGTAATTAGGGTTTTCTGTCATTTTCGTTTAACGAGATCGCTTTAGAAGGTGTGTATGTAAGTAGTGTAATAAATAAACAATGGCGGATAGGACACACCCACAAACAACAACAATGGCGGTAAATAAATAGCTGCGTGTTGCTATTAGCTTGTTAAATCAGGGCTTAAATGCAGATGTGAAAGTGTGTGTGCATGTATGTGTGTGTTTGTGTGTGTGTGTGTGTGTGTGTGTGTGTGTGTGTGTGTACTAACCCAGTTTCCATGTCTCCGGCTGCACCAGCTCTCCTATTCTGAACACGTGCATGAGCGAGCGCATGAGAGACCCCTCCCCCTCCCCCAACCTTTCCGAGCACGACTCGGACGTAACCAAGCTTGCGGACGAGCGCCATTATGAGAAGGAGGAGGAGGAGGAGGACGTGGACGATGAGATGAGTGTGAAGGAAAGCCGTCAGTGCCGAGGCCAGGACCCCTTTTACGACCGCTGGCCTCTGTTCTGTTTAGTGGGAAGGTTGGTGAGGCTTCAGGAGCTTCGCTGTCAGAGGAAACCAGCTCTTTTACTTACACATACTCACACACGTATACACACACACACACACACACACACACACACACACACACACATCCTTTATTCAGTAGAACCTATCGTTTAATCCAATCAGATATGAATACAGATATGAACAGGAGTACAATTTGGTTTTATTCGTGGGAACTGACCGGAAGCAGAAGCTGCTACGTCCCCAACATGTGACCAGATGTTTGTTATTAATTTGTTCACATCTTGCTCAGCAGATCGGCTAAACCCTGCATTTGTCATATGCCGCTATTTACTCTTACACCTGGTTTTTCTCACTTCTTTCTAACTTAGGTTTTAGTTCGTCCAACAGATAATTTGGAGAACGTTGGTCTTTTCTGCTGACCGCTGCAAAAATGACTGATTTAATTGTTGTTTTTAATTTATCGATACTTCGGTGGATTTTTTAAAAATTGTGCCTTTGAAACAGCTGTCTGTAGTGGAAACTTTGCTGACTGACCTCATAAGTGCCCTCATTCGAGACCAGTAAGGTAGCAGGTCCAGTTTAGGACCAGGATCTGGACACTGCTCCAGGATTCTTTGCGTGGAAAATTGCCAGTGCATTTTTCTAAATGTTTGCTGAGGCCTAAAACTGCTATTTCATTCTTTGTTGTAGTTGATTATTGGGATTTAGTCCGTTGAGGACTAAATATACGCCTTTAAATACGACTTTAGTGGAATATTATTCGTTTAGATGATTCTCTCTGATATCTAAACACAATTAAATTACACTCTGAATGTAAACTTTCTCCACAGCGTTGAGAAAGCGTATGGGAAAAATATTTAACCCTAATCTACTTTTATACACACACACATTATTACTGCCTGTACAATTTCATACGATGCAGAGGCACTAACACCAGGACCCCGGTGTGTGTGTGTGTGTGTGTGTGTGTGTGTGTGTGTGTGTGTAGTTTTTGCCCCGATGCTGATCATCTGAGGAAGGTCAGGATGAAAGAGCTGGTTTCGACTGCAGTGTCTTGTCAGGCATGCCAGAACTCCCAGTTCTCTCCTAACATCCTGTCTTTTTCCCAATTGGCTTTCCACATCCGTATTCGTGTGCACACATTCTAAACACAGAGAGCTGAGAGAGTTTTTTTTATTGACATTTTTATTTGAAATATAACTTTTGTGTCCTGATGTTCGTCTGATGCTTTGGAGCCGAATTTGAGATTCATTGTTGGATTGTTCTTCAGTTTGGTTTATCTGCGCATGCTGTCGTAAGCTCCTCCCCTCTGCCGCCCTTCCTGCCACGCCCACGCCGAATCAGACCCGGCCTTAAAACCCATTTCATTAAACAAACAGAATCTGTGAATTTGGAATATTTTTCATGGAAAATGAATAAAGAAGCTGAAAGTAAAGTGAGCGTGTGAAGGTAGTGTTTAATCTTAAAGTAAAGATTTTATATCTAATGACTTAATCACTGAATATAATTTATAAAATATAGTCTAAAGATGTGGCCTGTGTAAACAGTTTTAACAATTTTATTTCTTGATTAAACTTATTTGTCTGTTTCAGTTGCATATGTTATTGATTTGTTTGTTCCTTTATTTAATGTTTGAATTATTTCACCAACAATTCTTCCATTAATGTATTTGTTTGTTTATTGTTTTTGCTTTTTTTAAACTTCTTTATTCATTTATTTATTCAAAGAACAGATGTTTTATTAAAATAGCTATTTATTTATTTATTTATTTATTTGAGATGATTTATATGATAAATAAGTTATAAGATGTTTTTAATGAAACAATTAATAATGTGGTAAAATATGGTAATTAAGGTTAAACTCCGCCCCCACGTATGACTCCTGTTTTAGTGTTGTGTTTATGGATGTGTTATGAGGGTTTATAAGAGTAACTTGTAGAGAAATCAAATCATCTCTTCAGCCCAGGTCCTAGCGTAGACTAGCCGGGCTAGCTAACCTCGTCTGCCGGTGTTCCTGCGAGCGGCGAGGGACCTCTGGGTTTTAAGTGTCATATAATTAGTGTTTTTTTTGCGGAGCAGCTTCCTGTTTGGCTGCTTGTTTGCGTGCCAGTTTTGTGGTGTTGTGTGTTATAGCAGTGTGGCTGTGTGGATGTTCTGAAACCTTCATCCTGCTTTTGTTTTCTTCTTTTCTAACTGACGATCACTCGCTGTCCTGCTTTCGTTTTATATACAGAGCGTTTGTGTACCTGAGTAACCTGCTGTACCCCGTCCCTCTGGTGCACCGTGTGGCCATCGTGAGTGAGAAAGGCGAAGTGAAGGGCTTCCTACGGGTCGCCGTTCAGGCTGTCTCAGGTACCGCCACCTCACACCCTCCTCCACATTTACTCATCCTAACCTGGCCTCAACACTGTCCTCTGTCAAAATGTTAACTCACTATGAATGGGCATGCCCTTCCCCCGCATTAGCAAATCACCATAAATGGGCGTGCCCTTCCCCCACATCAGCAAATTACCATAAATGGGCGTGCCCTTCCCCCGCATCAGCAAATCACCATAAATGGGCATGCCCTTCCCCCGCATTAGCAAATCACCATAAATGGGCGTGCCCTTCCCCCACATCAGCAAATTACCATAAATGGGCATGCCCTTCCCCCGCATTAGCAAATTGCCATAAATGGGCGTGAAACCTCCCTCACATTAACAAATCACTTTTAATGGGCCTGACCACTCCCCCATATTTACAAATCATTACAAATGAACCTGGCCCCTCCCCCATATGAACAAATAATCCTAACCCCAGCAACATATTTTTCAAATCAGCTAAAACAGCCCTGGCTCCTCCCCTTATCTATATATGACCCTGACTCCTTACTGTAACTATAACCTTTAAAGTTAGAGTTAGAGTTAAACTTTAGTTCCTCGTTCTTTCTCCTAACAGCTGATGAAGAAGCTCCGGATTACGGTTCCGGTGTCAGACAGTCAGGAATGGCCAAGATCTCGTTTGAGGATCAGCAGTTTGAGAAGGTCTGGTTCCTGAACATCACGGTCCTTACAACTCAACCTATAACCTGTTCCCACGTTCCTGTAGTAACACTGCAGCGTGTGTGTGTGTGTGTGTGTGTGTGTGCTCAGTTTCAGACAGAGTCGTGTTCAGGGGGAATGTCGCACTCCAACACGTCTCAGGAGGAACTGCGCATTGTTGAGGGAGAAGGACAAAACGCCGAGACGTTGAGTCTCTCAGCCGACGAGGTCAACAACAACACCTTTGCAGGTACTGGACATGACATGTGAGGTAGAATTAAAGGAGATTATACTCCTGTTATATATCTGTGAGGTTTGAGTTCTGGTGCTGATTCCTGATTTCGGACCGTGTGTTTCTCCCCGTAGTTACACCTGATGTTCCTGACAGTCCACAGAAGGACGGTTTGGAGGTTGAAGGTGACAGCGTTCAGGAACAAACACTTTCACACCTAAAGATCGGAAGCAACTTCACCTTCAGAGTCACCGTCCTGCAGGCGTCCAGCATCTCCGCCGAGTACGCCGACATCTTCTGCCAGTTCAAGTCAGTACACACTCTTTAATATACACACACACACAGTCTCATAATAATAATAATAATAATAATAATATTAATAATAATAATTCTTTTACAAATGAACTAACATCTATTATCACCTTAATCCGGATCACCTCTGTGTGAACTCTTTACACCATGACACTGCTGCTGAATCCTGCATTCTGATTGGTCAACAGTTCCGAGCTGGACTCAATTCAGTTCGATTTGATTCAGTTCGATTCGATTCAGTTTGATTCAATTCAGTTTGATTCAATTCAGTTTGATTCAATTCAGTTCGTTTCAATTCAGTTCGATTTGATTCAGTTCGATTTGATTCAGTTTGATTCAATTCAGTTTGATTCAATTCAGTTTGATTCAATTCAGTTTGATTCAATTCAGTTCGTTTCAATTCAGTTCGATTTGATTCAGTTCGATTTGATTCAGTTTGATTCAATTCAGTTCGATTCAATTCAGTTTGTTTCGATTCAGTTCGATTTGATTCAGTTTGATTCAATTCAGTTTGATTCAATTCAGTTTGTTTCAATTCAGTTTGATTCGATTCAGTTCGATTTGATTCAGTTCGATTCGATTCATTTTGATTCAATTTCATACCATTCAATTAAATTCAGTCCAATTTGATTTGATTCATTTCCGTTCAGTTTGAGTAAATGAATTTAAACTTTTAAAGTGTTTTATTTAAACAGTTTTTTTTGTGAAGTGCTTTGAACACATGGTCTTTAAACAAATACAAATGATAAATTGATAAGATGATAAATTTTAAAATGAAATGTGTATTAATCTCCAAATAAAAGAAATAATAATAAAGAAATAAAATGAATCTGTTCTGTTTCCAGCTTTATCCACCGACATGACGAGGCGTTCTCCACCGAGCCGCTAAAGAACACGGGCCGAGGCCCACCGCTGGGCTTCTACCACGTCCAGAACGTCAGTGTGTTAATGAATTAATGAATTAAGTTATTTATTTCCTGCTTGTGTAACACGCAGCATTGGCGTTTTTAGACCGTTGGCCTCATTTACATGTCATTTGCATAACATTTGCATGTTTGTTGCGATTGTGCTAATAGATCACGGTGGACGTGACCAAATCGTTTGTGGAATACGTTAAAACGCAGCCCATCGTGTTCGAGGTGTTTGGACATTACCAGAAACAACCGTTTCCTCCTCTGTGTAAAGACCTCATCAGGTGAGAACTCATCACCTCGCGATGACATCACAGCCCACAGCAGCTCGAATAAATGCACTTCATTGGGTTATTGTTGCTGGTGGGCGGGGCTTACTTACAAGGAGTTCAGGAAGATTAAATAATGACTAAATAAAAATATATATTAATAGCAGTAATGTGTGTGTGTGTGTGTGTGTGTGTGTGTGTGTGTTTTCAGTCCTCTGCGTCCATCAAGACGGCAGTTCCCTCGTGTTATGCCTTTAT
>JAOUQX010000041.1:14880620-14894418 GCA_028566295.1 Liobagrus marginatus | reverse complement strand
TGGGATATGCGGAATCAAAGAATTTCACTGTATGTTGTACTGTATGATGTGCATGTGACCAATAAACTCAACTTTATCTATCTATCTATCTATCTATCTATCTATCTATCTATCTATCTATCTATCTATCTATCTATCCTTGCTGAATAAAAGAGATATTCTGTATGGAATTCTGTGACTTATACAATTAAGATGTTCTCTGAGCAGATGCTAAATAGTAAACAAAGCATGACAGCTCAAACATCAGCCTGCTCACGATTGCATTTGATTATATCATGTAAAGCATCATGTTCCAGCTGTGTAGCTGCATCCCTGTGCATTAAAAGAAAAGCCCTGGCTAATTAGCCATGTGAGTGTAGATATTGATCCTGAATGTGAAATGGCAAATTGGCTCTGTACTTGATGGATAGCGGCAGCAAAAAAGCTGATCAGAAATGCCAGCACAGCACCTTCTTCACGCTCCGGGGCTTCAGGATGCGGTTCGTCTGGCACAGGACCAAGATCTGATGGATGAGAGCGGAGAGTAGAGTTAACACCAAATACACAGCATGCACACATATTACAGGAAAAAATTTGAACAAGATTTCACTTGTTTATGCAGACAGACACTTGTATGAATCATTTTAATTGATTTTAGCTTAGTTTCTTCATCAAAATGGAATGTTTGGGGGTTTTGCATTAAGGACAGTTTTGGAAGGTTCTGGGTTAGACTTAGCATTGCTAAGCTTTGCATTACTTGGGCCCTTAAGCAAGGCCCTTAACTCTTACCTGCTCTGTGATCTGGCAAAAATCGGGCTGTAAGTTTTATATTAATGTACTTGTTGGGAGATTTTATCATTTTTTATATTAACAAATACATCACACGTCATTTTTGAAGCAGCATTCAATGGAATTTTATAAAGGAGTCTCCATCTACTATTTTTCTCAAGCATGATTTTTTTTAGGTTAACTTCATAAAAGAATTATTTTTATACCTGTTTTATTATAACCTTGCAACCCTTTTCTGTGGATCTTAAATTAAATGTTACTATAATCCTGTTGGATATAAAATTCCTATGTAGCTGTGAAAGCTATTCTGCTCAGTGCTTATTATTTTTTTATAACAGCATGCAGTATCTATCTATCTATCTATCTATCTATCTATCTATCTATCTATCTATCTATCTATCTATCTATCTATCTATCTATCTACCTATCTAGAGAGAGAGAGAGAGAGAGAGAGAGAGAGAGAGAGAGAGAGAGAGAGAGAGAGAGAGAGAGAAATGAAAATGTTTTTACTCTTCCCTCAACATTAAATTACAGCACAGTGGAATTCAATTTTTTATTTTTTATTTTTTTGCATATCACAGCTTCAGAAGTTGAGGTTAGAGCTCAGGGCGATCTATGATGCAGCACCCCTTAAACATAGAGTCTTAAGGGCCTTGCTCAAGGGCCTACCAGTGTCAGTTGGCGGTGCTGGGATATGAATCCTGACTTTGCAATCAACACCCCAATACCATAACCACTTGAAATACCATTTAATATTAACCTGTAAAACAATAATTGTATTATATTATACAGTAAATAAAAATACTTTATAGTATCATTTATATTTTTCATATTAAGCAGTAGTTTAACATAATGAAACCATAACTGTTGATTAATGCTTACAGCTGTTATACATTTAGGTATTCTTATACAAAGTGTTCAACATAAATCCTGTTAGTTAGATTTTTTTACCCTTGATATTTCTGCTGTAAACACGCTTATGAGTAAAACAAATGATCCCACCCTGAATATTAACAATTATTTTCTGTAAAACTAACAGCAAGACAATTTTGCACTGCACTGCAGAAATGCATTTTTCCCATCGCTGTAATTTGAGACGGGGCTGAGTTGCTAACGATGTGCTTTATCTTGACCGATCTGCAACAGCACAACATGATTAGGGCGATCTGAATGTGCTGTTTTATAGCTCACACACAGTCTGTTTTCTGAGGAAAACTCAGACGAACGTTCAAATGTTTAATTACTTTTAGTGGCATCCACAGGGTAATAACTCTCTTTGCTTGTGCTGATTTTGCTAGAACTGCTTCGGAGCTGTCAAAGTACTTCCTGTTTTTACATTATACATTTTGTGTTGCTGCTGTTGTGAGATATTCAGTTGGTCGCTATAGATACTTATAAAAGTGAACATCTATCGCATCAGCTCTTATATTAGTCTCTAATGCAAAATGTAAGTTTATTCGAACTAATTATATCCTTTTTTTGTTATATAATTCTACAATAATTCATAATTATTCATATTAAAATTACTAATATATTTGAATGGCATCATAAAAAATAAGTAATAAATAATTAAATAATTAATAACTAATATAATCTATATAATTCTAAGTAATAAAAATGTCATGATTGGAAAACATACCGTAGTATAAAACAAATGAAACAGAAGGTAAGTTGTTACTGAACAATATTCAACTCAACAACCCCCTCAAAAAAACATGTTTGTCTATTGGCACGGAATAAAAGCTCATGTTCTCTCCAAGTAACACTTGTTTTCTGTTGAACATCTGATTTTTGGTGACCGCATCATGCAGGTAGGTAAATATGCCCCTTCCCCTCACACACACCCTGTTTCACAGCAGATATTAGTCAATGCCCAAATAATAGAAAAATAATTGGCCATTTTCATTCATATTATAGGTACATTACTTTAATTGCTCTGATAATATACAAACATAGCCAAAGGTTTGTGGTCAGCTAAACATCACATCCATATGTGGGTCCTCCCGGATGAATTTGAAAGCAGACAATCGTATACAATAAATATCTTAATGCTGCTTTACAATTTCTCCTAACTGGAACTCAGAGGCTGAAACACTGTTCCAGCATGCCAAAGCCCTTGAGCGATATGAAAGCATGGTTTGGCAAGTCTGGAGTGGAATAACCCGTGTGTCTTGCACAGAGTCCTGACTTCAACCCTATTACGTTATGATCCACAACTACAGTACCCCTGAGCTCAACCAGAGGGCGCCCCATCTCATACCTTGCTATTTCCTCCTGGACTCCATTTCCCAGAATGCTTAGGTAAATGTCCTGATCCACAACTAGAGTACACATGAGCTCCACTAGAGGGCACCCCACCTCATACCTTGCTATTTCCTCCTGGACTCCATTTCCCAGAATGCTTAGGTAAAAGGAATCAGTGAGACTAGATCATTTCAGTCACACACTCACAGTTGCTGATGTGGTGTGTTTAACCTTTGGTCTGTTTACTTGGTTGCCTGTTTATGGAGTACTCCTCTTCCAAATTTGTGGAACGTATATGCGATTTTATATTACAAATACTTTAGATTAATAGTCATTTTAAAGAAAATTTTTTTTATTCAACTTTTACTTTCTATTTATTTTTTAGCATTCTATCAGTGATCTAAATGTATTCTTTTCCAGAACATGAGTCTTTTAAATTTTATTCTTGAGCAAACATATTAGCCTTCATTTCTTCACCTTGCTAGTTGAGCTGCTAGATCTCCATACTGACCTTTAGTGGTGACGGTGAGTACTGCGCCGTTATCAGCGTAGCTGCTTTCTCCAATTGAGTTAATGGCGTTAACTGAGAAGTTATACGTGGTAGAAGGCTTGAGGCCGGTCACTGAGTATACGGTAGATCTCGGAGGAAAAACATCGACGTACAGGTAACTGGCAGACTCCGCCCACCGATACCTGGACGACAGACACAGTAAAACAGGGGTTTGTTAACTACTTAAAAAGTCACGCTTGGCAAAAAACAAGCACTGTTTCCAAAAATATATCAGTTAATTTACCATTATTGTACTGTAGATATAAATGAAATAATTTGGTGATATTTAACACAGCACTGCAAATGTTCATTCAATACCTTAGGTGTTAAGTAATCATTATTAGTGATTAAAACTAATCGATTAGTTTCAGCCTCAGACATCAAACCCACAAAGCATTAAATGAAGGTAGAAAGGATTGAAAATTGGATTTTACCAGACGTCCGAGAGACGTGTGTTGCATCTTATGCCAACAAACTCCAGTTTCAATCTACTTCATAGGTGTTTTTGGAGACTCGTGCATCACTGGTATGTCAAATTTACAGGCCTTACAGTAAAACAACACAAACAAACTAGGGATCCATTCCAGTTTGTTTTAAAAGGACATTTTACATTTTCATGTAAAACCATGTGGCACTATGGTCCTGGAGAAACGTTGTTTTTGTTTCACTGTGTATTGCATCAGCTATATATGGTTGAAATAAAAAAAAAGAAAAAGCGTCTTGACTTGACTTGTCTCAAACCTGACAATGAACAAAACAATCTGTTTATAGTCCAGACTGTAGACGGTCCTCTGCAGGATGCTATGCACAACTACTAATGAATACACCACATAGGGCCATGCTGTTATAGGACAATAATGCATTCTTTGGCGATATGATGTAGTTGGACATGAAGCAGAGTGAATAATTTTCTCATAGCAGCATGTCTCAGAGTGTGTTATTCTTTTTTTAAATATAGCAATTTGAAATGTATTAATATACTATCATCCCATTTTTTAAATCATTTTTTATCATAACACGAAAAAAAGGTTTATTATTTCCATTAAAAACATCATAAAATGTAACAATTGTTACAAAGCACAGAAATAAATCAATTAATTAATTAATTAAATAGTCAGCATATCACAACTGTAATTTTTTTTTAATGTAAAATACATCTCATTGTCTTTAGCCCGTTATTATTTGTCTTTGATAACTCGTACGTTCGAAACTATATACGTTATTGAATTGCGGTGGGAAAGATGAGTGGTTACTATAGAAACAAAAATGCATTAAAAAAAAATCGGTCATTAACACTACAACTGTCGTCTAAAATGTGTTTATAACACTGAAAGTGATAATTCAATAATCCTGACATAGTTAACGCTGCAGATTACAACTTTGTATTACAATTGCATGTTCAACACTCATGTTCATAAACTCATTATCTAGCTAATTAACTGGAAGGCACGCAACCCTCCATTCTGCACCTCCACCATCAATCAGTCACCATCTGCTCTCTCACCAGTCAAAGATCAGGTATTCACCGTTATTAACCTTAATGATAACATTAAAGTTAGGAAACATGGTACGGTGTGACGGCTCTGTGATCGACTTCGTTCGCTACACCCACGTGACGTTGTTGTTTACAACCTCGAATTTATAAGGAGTCGAACCTGACTCGGAAATTCTGAGTAATTCCTCCGTCGAAGCCAGGCATCCACTCGAGAGTGACGGCGTTTGAGGAGACACTAAGAAGCTTGAGGTCTGACGGGGGATCTGGGTAATCTATCAAACAAACAAAGAAAGAAAAATAGATAGGCAGGGAGAGATAGACAGAGTGACACTGAATACTGAAACGGTTTCAAGAATACAAAGGAAATGACTGGAAATCAAATTAAGCTTTACACTGAAAAAAAACGAATAATGTGAAACAACAAGCCAAATTATCTGATCATTCATCAATCGTTCGTGAATAAGGATCAACACTTGAAAGCACAGAGCTGACCGATACACTCTATATACGGACGCAAACGTTATTCTGATAACCGGCGGTCTGACAAGGCTGACTAACCGTAATGCAGAGCTACTATTGGAAAAGTAAAACACACACAGCACTTACAACACTACCGGATCCTGACACTGCAGCAATGCTGGCAAGATGCTGATCATGCGGTTTGACCCGCTCGTCTTCGGGTTCTGCTTATGACATACGACCTTAGACTGGGGGACTGTTGCATATTTCTGGTAAATAAAAATATTCTCATATTGCGAATGTATAGAGTTAAAGTAAACACACCTGATTCAGGTTATGAAGTCCTTTCTCTGCTGAGTTGTGGCTCTCCAGGGACTGAGTTTGACATTCCTGCCTGCGACTGATGTAAGTGCGACTTTAAGTACTGTATCCTTGCTAATCATACACTATATATACAAAAGTACTGGAACACCTGACCATCACATCCTAATTCAGATTGAGTCTCATTCTTACTCCTATAATAAGCTCTACACTTCTGAAAAGTCCGTTTATTAGATTGTGGAGTGTGACGATAGGGATATGTGCATTCAGACACAATAATATTAATGAGATCGGACACTAATGCTGGGTAACAAAGTCTGGAGTGAAGTTCATCCCAGAGGTGTTCAGTGGGGTTGAGTCAGATTCAGGGCTCTGTTCAGAACACTTGAGTTCTTCCACTCCAACCATAACACATCGTGTCTTAATGGAGCTCTGGGGCTTTGTGCACGGGGGCATTGTCATGCTAGAACAGTGTTTGGGTCTCTTAGTTCCAGTGAAGGAATAACGTAATGCTACAACACACAATGTTTAAGGGGCGGGACAATTATGTAGGTGTTCTGGTAAGGTGTCCACAACAAAAATGTATTATGTATTCTAATGTCGTTCGAAAGTACAAACTCTTTAAGGGACTTTCTACATTTTGTATTAACTTGTTCACAGCTAAATCAGAGTACAGAAGGTCTACAGTGCTATATTTCAAAAATTCTTTTAGATCACAATCTATTCACCTGATTGTAGCCGTCAACAAATATTGGTGACATGGTATGCATTCTGGGATGCTTTTCTGGTCAGTACAATTGTAAAGAGTAGTTGATTGAGGTATAGTTCTCCTGTTAGCTGAAACCAGTCTGGCCTGACTGGTCAGTGTCAGGTCAGTGGAGAATGGCCTAGAACTATTGCTTACTACTTGTTTTTCTTACCCTTACGATAAAGTATGACTGCATAACCCTAACCCTATCATCCCTACACTGACTTCCTTTAAACCTTTAGAACTGACTACAAATTATTGCTATTTACCTTATTTACTATTTATTTATTTTGATAAATGGGCTAGCTTCCATCTATCCAACAGTCGTCTAACAGTCCACTAAACGTGATGGATCATTCTTTCCCAGTTTAAGCGTTGACTGAAGACACATCTCTTTAGACCGACATACACATAACACACAACACACCCCCTAACCTTACACAAATGCACACTATCATCTTGTGTTCACCATTAATATGAAAAGCAGCTACGCTAATTTATCTTGCGTTGCTTCTATTTTTTCTTCCCATCCTGAGACATCTGGAGAGTGCGTCGGCGCCAGCTGTGTTGCGCTTCATTAAGATTCCAGACCATCACGGAGACGTAGATACTGAAGCATCTAAAGATGTACAGTAGCACTTCAAGTTAGATTCTGTGTTGAATTGGTTTATAAGCTGCTCATGAGGTCCTCAACTCCAAATGACTGTTTTTGACCAAAGAACGGACATCATTTATAATCACACTCTCCGCTTTCACCCAATTGAGGGCGGATTCCCTCTTGAGTCTGGTTCCTCTCAATGTTTCTTCCTCATAACATCTAAGGAGTTTTTCCTTGCCACAGTCGCCCCCGCTTTGCTTATTAGGGTTTAATAGAATCACGCATTTGTCTTTAAGTTTAACACAAATTTTTAACCATTTTCTTTATATAATTATGTTCTATAAAGCTGCTTTGAGACAATGTTCATTTGCTAAACGAACTATACAAATACATTAAAATTGAATTGAATTGCTTGCAGTGCCGATGATGAAGATAAGGATGATATAGGTGGTTGTGGAGGTAGTGTTGGCAGTAAAGATGATGATGATGACTTCTGCCAGTGGTGGTGATGGTAGTGGTGATGAGGATGATGTTTGGTGATGTAAGGATCATAATGATGATGATTTCGATGACAAATTTTGTGGCAGTGTTCATTTAGAAGTAGAATAAGATGATATGATAGCTCCAGAGAGTGATGGTGATGAGGATAATGTTTGTTGATGATGATGATGATGCTGATGATGATAAGGAATGTGGTGAAAGTGACCATACAAAAGAAGAAGACTATGAAGATAAAGAAGAAAATGATGATGATGGGTCCTGACAGATGAAGATGAGGATGGTTGATGGCAAAGATGATCGATGGCTGATAAGATTATAATTATTGCTGATGATGTTGATGATAAAAGTTGGTGGTAACGATAATCATCATGATGAAAATATTAGCTTCTGACTGTGATGATGAAGGTGTCATAATAATCATTCTAATGATAATTACATTGATTATAATGTTGATGTGTGACAGCGATAATGATGACGACAAAGACAATGGCGGTGACAATGATGATGGTGGTGATGATGTAGTGATGGTGGTGTGTAGAAAGCAAGCTTCCTATATAGGTTTCTCTTCTCCCCTAAGTGTACAACAACAGATTAGTCATCACTTGAGCAATTATCCAATCAGCCAATCAGACGGCTTGTATGAACTAACAGTAAGGCTATGATTCATCAAATAACCACTCTTAGTAACAAACAGAAAAACATCTCAGAATGCACGTTGTAGCCGAGGCCTAAATCAGTCCAAGACTACATTGGGTTCCAATCCCTAAAGTAAGAACAGAAATATGAGGCTGCGATATGAGTCACATGGCCACTGATAGGGAAGAATTAAGGATTAAAATAATTTGGTGTAGGTGCTTACAGACATGTTGTCAGCCAGTAGGGGATGTGGTGGCTCAACGGTTAAGGCTCTGAGTCAATGATCGGAGGGTCGGGGTTCAAGATTAGTAACTGGCAAGTTAGCATCATTGGGCCCTTGAGCAAGGCCCTTAACCCCACTTGTTCCAGGGTTGTCGCATGCTCTGGCTGACCCTGTGCTCTGACCCCTGCTTCCTAATAACCTTGGATACGTTACACCAGGGAATAATAATGTATAATAAAAATGTCTTTGTTTAATGTTTTGGATTTGCTACATCCAAAGATTCGCTCAAAGCATGAAAGTAAGGAAAGTACAATAAGCTAATAAGGTTTCAGAGATATTTGTAAGCATACTGTGTATATTAGAGATAATCTTTAGAGATTTGCATGATTAAAAGGTTAATACCGAATAAAAGGTCGATGGAGACGGTGTTAGAGTATATATTTATCCGACAGTCACCTGAAAAAAACAACATAACCGGGTGTGTGTAAATGCATGTGCATACTGGTGCTGAGCAGCTGGACATCGAACGTGTCCTCTCCAAGGCTGTTTCGGGCGGTGCAGGTAAACACAGAGTAGTCCAGAGCTGCACTGACGTTCACTACGGTCAGAGTGCTGGTGTGTACAACCCCCTCTTTCACTGTTCGCTCCAGATACCTACACACACACAAACACCAGCATGTAAATTCAGTGTGTTGTTTCAGAAATGAAATCCGCTGTAGTGATGAGTGAAATAGAAGTGTGAAGTGATATTTTCAAACCCACTTCGGTGTATAATTGCTCTAATCTGCACAAGTTTGCTTTTATCCCAGGCATCAGGCTAAAATGCTGCCCGTTACATATAGTAAGGGTTTGCTCCTGTTTCTTACAACCCAATTTTTATCCATTTATGTTACGCACAACAGCAAAATCAACACAATACATACAGCTCATTATATAATTAATAGAATTAACAAAATGTCTAACAAACCGTAATATATACAGTTATATTAGCCAAAGATGTCCAAATCTATAGCTATAGAAATGAGGAAGACCTTGTCAGAGACCCAAATGGAATGCGAAATATACTATACACATAAAGATGTGTTCTTTATATGGAAATTAAGATAAAAAGTAGTTCTACAAAGTTTGAAGCACACAACTGTTCAGGATATGTCTACATGCTGTAGCATCAACTTTTCCCTCCACTAGAACCAAATGGCCCAAACACTGTTTTAGCATGACAATGCACCTTTGTACAAAGCCCCTGAGCTCCATGAAGACATGGTGCATTAGAGTTGAAGAAGAAGAACTAAAGTATCCTGTACAGAGCCCTGACTTCACCAAACACCTTTGGGGTGAACTGGAACACCGACTGCACCCCAGAACCTCCTCATCCAAGAGGTTCTCCTCTCCTCAAAACCTGATCAGACACTAGTTGGCCTGGTATCTTGACACTGTTGTGGATCTGCTTCTGTTTTTCACCCCTGCATGTTTGACTTTGTGCCTTTGTTCTGATAAACCTCATACTTACAAATCATTATGCTCTGGGTCACATGTTACAAAGCGTCGCAAGTAGTTGTTATTGCACCGGTAGTAAAGAAAAAAAAAAAGCAGTAGCCGTAGTAATAGTAGTAGCAAAGACTATTAATGAAACCTCTCAGGGGTTATTTGGAACCTGTGTAATGTTCATCTTTGGTTTGTGTGTCTGTATACACACCGTGGGTTGCCAAAGTTCAGCAGGATTCCGTTCTTTGCCCAGCTGAATTGGACACGTGGGACTCCTTCAGCCTGACAAAGCACATCGGCGTTAGTCGTACCATCTCCTCGACTTGCTACTTTTCTCCACTGCGCCCCCTTTTTCAGCTCTGGAGCAACTTTATCACAACATACACACGACAAGTTATGGCACTTTCAATTCAAGTCAGACTGTTTACATTTACATCATTTGGCAGACGCTCTCATCCAGAGTGACTTACATATGAGCAGTTGAGGGTTAAGGGCCTTGATTAGGGGCCCAGAAGTGGTAGCTTGGCGGTTTTGGGAATCGAACCCCGGTCTTCAGATCAGCAGTCCAACACCTTAACCACTGTGCTAGCACTTCCCCCAAACGTAAAGGGACGATGAACTATTCTCAAGACATTTCTACAATATATTTACAAATATTAGTCTACAATATGGAATATTTCTAAGCCTGCGCATATCGACAGTATCTGTACAGCCAATTATGTAACACTGTGAATATTTGTACATCACAGCATGTGACACGTACTAATGTCACAAAGTGATGAGCAAGGGGATTTTATTAACATCGAATACAAAATCTTTTATTGTACTAATCTAAAGCGTTAGTCAGGATGAATAGTGAGTAGGAGCTGAACACAATAAAGGAGTGGATAATTGCTTGTGCTGTCTGTGTGGGAAGGGTGGCGTTACTTTATCTCCTTTTAAATCACGGAGACATTAACAAATTGCATGTGTCTGTAAGCTCACGTCTGTATAAAAGTGCACTTAGCACTCTCCTTGAAGTGCGTTTGTTAGACTGCTCTGCGAAGCAGTAGTTTGAAAAGTGTCAAACATTTCTTAAAGCTTAAATAAGTAATACTGAGTCTGACGCAGGTAACCAATTTACACTTGAGTTAGTAACCACTAGCACCCTTTAGAATCGTCACAATCACAGACCAAAAGTGTTCTTACCTGCTTAATGAACCACTTGAATGAAAAAGGATCAACCGAGTCTGTCATGACCTTTACACTTCCTCATATAGAGTGAGGCCACGTATACAATGTTGGTCACATCAGACTACAAATAAAAATATACGAATTTTACTGGTTCACAATTAAAGGTACGGTAGGTGATTCCCAGGAAGCTAACAATAGCAAGCTAGCTTTGTTAAGCCAAAGACGCCTTCTTTGCGTAATCACTTTCCAAAGCCATGCATCCTCCAAAACACACGAGCGTGCTCAGGCAGAGCAGAGGCTCAAATGACAAAACGAGAAGTTGAGATTAGCTCATGTGTACTTCAGCGGTGAGTAAATATTACAGTACAAAGCCGTAATATTACAGTAACCAACGTACGATACTTTTTAATAACGTAATTACACGCAGTAAGTTTATAGAGGGAACATAGCACTGATGACGTAGCTGTCTGCGCTAACGGTGCACAGAGGTATGCTAATACATATGTTAACAGGCAGGTAGAATGGCCTATCGTAAGGTTCGGACCGAACGCTTTGATTGGACACATTTGTTTGTATCCTACGCCTTCCACACACGATATAAATATATTTAGAGCACTTAAAGAGTGCTATCGAGATGTGAAGAGACTTTCAACCTGCAGAATAAAACATGTTTTTGAACAAATGCTCTCTGAAATCTCCTACCGTGCCTTTAACTTGAATCTTGACAATGCACACACATCACCATTACACCTTCACCTTTCTTTGGATTTGTGTGTATGTTTTGCTTAATGTTTGTTGCTTGCTCATCACATGAGCCTTGCTTGTGTTCTGATTGTTTGCCTTTCTTTTAAATAGACTCTAACTGCAATTGTATCCATCATGACTCGTAGTTTGTGACGGATTCAAAGAGACCAAAGACTAAGCTCTTAATACAGTTCTGCTAGTTCTGTTGTTTTGGAGAGATTCCTTCGTTTATTATTATAAGTTATTTGGTAATGTAAGTGCAGAACTCACAGCGTACAACAAGCTGGCCCACCACGCTGGCAGGGGGCGCTATGCCATTGTTTGCAGTACACTGGTAAGGACCTGCTTGAGCCCGGGTCACCTCATAGATGGTCAAAAGTCCAGTGGATTCATCCTGACTCTTTTCTCCCAACTCCTCGACCTCACCTTCACCCTGTATGGCATTAAAATAAAAAACGGTAAGATAAAAGATAAAATCAAAATAGGACTTAGTTTGTTTTTAACTGTTATAGAATTAGTCTGGTATCACGGCCAAGATCAGGACCGCTTGGCATGAAACAGAAGTTTGTTAATGCTAAAAGAGCAATAGAGAAAAATGTCTCAGATGTGTGTGTGTGTGTGCGTGTGTGTGTACAAGAGCTTTTGAAATAATCATCTCTAGAGGGTTAAGGGCCTTTCTCAGGGGCCCAGCAGTGGTAGATTGGTGGTGCTGGGAATCAAACCCCAGTCTTCGGAGACCTTCAGCAGCCCAACACCTTAAGCAATGAGATACCGCTTCCTACCTTATCACTAAGTGACATCTAAGTGTTCATTATCTATAGAAGCTAAGGAATAAAATACCTTTCAGTTGTCTGAAGAATACTGTATGCCTCATTAGTACTTTTAGATTCAGAAAGTCATTAACTGCGGCTCCATTTCAACTCGTCGACATCCTAAAAGCGAAGGCTGGCAAATCCGATGAAGCGTCTCTCTCTCTCTCACACACACACACACACACACACGTTCACATTCTCCCCTCACAAGCACATCTTCATGATTAAGAATATGTCCTTTAATATCAAAAAGCACAACGGTTGCAAACTTTGGACAGGAATCAGAAAAAAATAAAATAAAAATAAAAAAACGCTTTAAAACGGCACCGCCCGAGCTAACCGTGACAAATGTAGCCTGTGGCTAAGCTGCTTCAATGAAAACTATTTTTCTTCGTTTGGGATGGAGAAAGCGGCGCGCAGAAGGGTGAGACGCTTAGGGCACACTTACGGCAGTGAAATATAGCACGTCCTCTCGCTAAAGAGTTGCCAGCGTTACACTGAGAGAGCGGGAGAACCCAAGCAGACAAAAAAAAGGAGGAGGAGGAGAAGAGATCAAGAGAGGTGCTAAGAGTGATGGAGAGAGACATCGAGGGAGGGAATGAGTCAAAAGGATGAAGAAAGGGTGGGAGGAAGAAGAAAAAGATATCATTAATTTCAATTTCCGTTTTGTCATGGTTTGACAAACACCTGCACTTTCTTATAAAGGATATGAATATTAATAAACAGACCGTTACGACTGCCAGCAGGTATTTTATAGTTTAATGAAAGTGTAAAAAGGAAAAGTGGTTAGGAAGGAAGGAAGGAATACAGTCACTGAGAAAATATGCAGTAGAATCGCACCATCCACTTCCAGGAAAACATGCCATCAGTCACAGGGTTGGCGTCAGCGATGCAGAACAGATCTGCTGTGTCTCCAACATTCACCTGCACGGGATCCGTCTTCATCTTCACGCTGGGGGGATCTGTAAAACACACACACACACACACACACACACACACACACACACACACACACACACACACACACACACACACACACAC
>JAOUQX010000041.1:14855572-14856663 GCA_028566295.1 Liobagrus marginatus | reverse complement strand
ATGTTGAATATGCTAGATATGACCAAAAAACATTTCATTTCAACCAGTTTCCAAGTAAGTGAAGTGTAGCAGGGAACAAAGCTGTGAGTAAACAAGCAGGAAATAGGAGCGTGAGAACACGGACAGAGACAGAGAAGAGCTCATTTTATTCCCTGACAGCGCCGTTAAATTGGGAGTCATTTAATGCTGCCGCTGCAAAGAGGAAAGCTCGGCTCCTGATGAAAGCATTAAACACCGAGACTGAGCTGCGCCTTGGCGCTAGTCCATAAAGCAAAATAACAGATGTTTAAACAGTAATAAGGTGAGGTGGAATATGAATAAATTACAAGGTGGCTCCTGAATTAAACATTGTGCCATAAAAACAAATCTTGGATTTTGTTATTGCCGATGGACAGATGAGGACCTAGCAGGACAAAGTGGCGTCTCGCTCAAAATATGGCACAGGTAGAAATGGGCATGGACTTGATGAGCCGGCTGTGCTGAGTAAGGCTGCCACGTTGGACCTCGTTTCTGCAAGATTTGCACTTTGTGCAACGATCAAGCAGAAATGGAAGTGGGGGCAGGTGGAAAGGGGAGGGCGAGAGAAAGGTGCAGGAGAAAGAGTGCATAAAAAGGAAAGGAAGGGAAAGAAAAGAAGATGGCGCATAGGAGGAGGATGAGGACAGGGAAAAAGTTATTGTGATCCTGGGGAGGAAAGCGGAGGAGATGGCGCCCGCATGCAAACGTTAGGATCACAATCTGCACCGAAGTTTTAATTAATGATGCGTATAGATTTTACTTGAAGGAAAATTAGCTAGCACGTGCAATGATGGAGTTTTATTGAAAGTGAGCGTTTAAGATAGGGAAGAACATGCGTTTGGATCCGTGTAAAGCAGGCTGGCGAATTTAGGATATATTTATTATACATCTTTTCAGAGGTAGGTGTGAATTAACAAGAGAGACATTATAAGGTTCATCTGATTTGAACATATGTTAACATTATCAGTGGCCTGGTAGGTAGTGATTGAAAGATTAAGAGTTTAAATCCAGAGAGCAGTTGAGCCCCTTGAGTAAGTTGCTTAACACTCAAATCCGTGGGTCATGTCCTCTGT
>JAOUQX010000041.1:14845572-14853072 GCA_028566295.1 Liobagrus marginatus | reverse complement strand
GAGTAAGACCATATCTGGACTAGGATGTTCAAAAAAAACAATATGATATGATCAAATACGTTTGTCTATATAGTTTTGTCTATAGAGAGTAGCTGAAGTTAATCTCTCTATACAGGTGACTAATGACTAAGTATTATGTATATTATAAGCGTGTGAAACTTGTATACCTAGAATCACAGGTACAGTACCTTTGTTCCAAGCTAATAAAAATTGGATGGGTTTCTTACTATTTTATAGTTGCTGTTTTTTTTTTACTGAAATGACCGAAAAATATGAAGGTAGAAATGTTTCTTACAGTATACTTTCATTATAGTTGATGTTTCCAAGGCCTTGCTGAGAGCAGGGTTCTTGCCTCGACACAGCAGGGGTCGTCCATCGTCCGAGCGCTGAGGTCTGATACTGCGGGCAGAGAATAGGATGCTGGTTGATAAGTCAAGTCAAGTCAATTTTATTTATAAAGCGCTTTTAACAATACACCTTGTCTCAAAGCAGCTTTACAGAAAAATCACATTAAGAAGAAAAGTGAATAAAATTTATGACATATATCCCCAAGAGCAAGCCTTAGGCGACGATGGCAAGTAAAAACTCCCTAAATGTAATGTTAGGAAGAAACCTTGAGAGGAACCAGACTCAGGGGGAACCAATCCTCATATTGGGTACAGCAGAACGTGTAGTTAGATGTTAGGGTTATATGTTATATGTATTGTATTGTAAATGTAGACATATTAACATAAGTTCCGCCTTGACCCATCCTTGTACAGCGTCCATTGGTCATCGGTGATCATCTCTAGGCAGACTCACAGATAACGCAGTCTCGCACTGTTTTTACAGTTTGGGTTCCATATTCCTGAGAAACATGACAGCTCCACTTATGGATCCTGGCCAAAGGAATAGTAGTTATCTGCATCTCTGACCTGTTTAATTAGTGTTATCCTCCTCAGATAACACCAAAAATAAAAATGCTAAACACTTTTACGGCATGATGCAAACGGGTGAAATTGTTGCCGTGGTAATCCCATGAGGGCAAATATATAAAAAAAAATAGAAAAAGAAATGATAAAAATGAAAAGTTATTATGATAGATTGTAATTCGAGTAGATTTTATAATCTTTTGCTATATAGTAACAATACGAAAAGTAACAAAAATAACATACGCACCATTAATCATCTGAGTCAATCAATGCTATTTAAACGAGATCAGCGAGTATCATTTATCAGATGAAACCACTGCCACTACAGAACTAATAAACGAATGATACTCATCTAGTAATCGATACTAATCAGTGGATTTTTAACTTTTGAATGTGTTTGTGTGTCTATGGGTAGACAGCCACATTAAAAGCGAGACTTGCTTATTGAACTTTTATTGACCTCATAGATTTCGAACCTGCTGTTAATGAGAGATCACGAACTACTGCTACAGGGAGAAGAAAAAGCTTGCGCTGATAGAATCTCTCATTTAAAAATGCATTACACTCTAAATCAGCCGTTTCATTTGCAATTCCTGACTAGAGATTTGATTTGGAGGGAGATATGGGCTGGTTTTTTTTTTTTTTTTTTCGGGTTTTTTTCAGGCATACTTGGCAATAGTAGATTAGATATTAAAGGAATAGTTTGGGGGGGAAAAAAATCTAATTTAATCAATGTTCCGGTTAAATCAAATGTGTTTAACATGTGTTTGTAAGCATGGTTTGGAGTAGAATAGTCTGACTTATTGTAATTTATAAACTTGAACAAAGCTTCGTTATGTAGCTACTTGGTGTAAGGATTTAGGGTATTCCAATAATTAAAGGTAGGATAGGGGATTTTGGAGCGATTTCCATCAATCCATCCATCCATCCATCCATCCATCCATCCATCCATCCATAACATCTTTTGTTAATTTGATTGAAAGTTTCTGCACATCTCAATGGTCCAAATGTATTTATATCGTCTGTGGAAGACGTCGGACCCAAACAACTTTGGACAATGAAAACATTGGGCCCGAACATTACGATAGGCTGTACTACCTGCCTGTTAGCATATGTATTAGCATACCTCTGCGCAACCTGTAAGGGCAGACATCTACATCAACAGCGTTTTCCTGCTATAAACTTACTGTGTGTAATAGCGTGTTTATAAAGTATCTTACGTTGGTTATTGTAACATTACAGCTTTGTACTGTAATACTTACTCACTGCTGAATTACACATGATCTAATCTCACTCTCTCATGTCTTGTCGTTTAAGCATCTGCTCTGCCTGAGCACGTTTATGTGTTTTGGAGGAGCCACGGCTTCAGAAAGTGATTATGCAGGGATGGCGGGTCTTTGACTTTCAAAGCTAGCTTGCTATTGTTAGCCTCTCCGAAATCTCCTACACTACCTTTAAATGTGGCTATGCAATGACATCCTGGATGTTTTGTGAATAATAACTTTCATTCCTTCATTATTTCATTCATTGATCTTCACTAAGTTGGTTTCAGTGGTTTCATGTGGTTCTGGTATCATTTTGATGAGGAGATTCTGTACCAAGTCACTTTCGTGTATGCAGGTTTGTAAGACGTTATAATATTCTGTAAACAGTGAAGAATAACACTTCCTAGATGCATGGTATATCCTTGTACAGAAATGTCTACAAGCAGAGATCAAATGTTAATTATTTTTAGCCATGAAGGTTGCTAAGACATGGAAATGTTCTTTCTCCAAGCAAACACTTAAATCACATGGTTAAATAAGACTTAGTGGATTTATGAGTGGGTGAGGTGTTGGACTGCTGATCGGAAGATTGTAGGTTAAATTCCCAGCACCACCAAACCGCCACTGCTGGGCCCCTGAGCAAGGCTCTTGCCCGGTATCAGCATGGTCAGCTCAGAAACTGGCCAATTTTATAAATAAGCCTCTATAAATGTAACCCTCTCTGGATATACGCATCTGCCAAGTGCCACAAATGTAAATATAAGTTTCAGTGCTCCAATAAATGTTTTGCAGTTTTTCCCAGTCTTACAATTTTTTATCACTGGAGGTCAAAGTCTATTCTAACGCGCCAATTCCCTTAAATTACCGTGCAGATGCCGTACAAAATGTACAGTAGTCAAAAAGTAGGATGTGTTTTTTTTTTTTTTCAGTATGTCTTGACTGAATGATAGATTTGGGTAAGGGACCCTTTTCTCTATTTAATTTGCACCATTGATCTGAGATCATCATTTCAGGGAGCCCATTGTGACCGAACACTCGACTGAAACAAATTTCAGCTGTATGTCATGGCTATTTTTCAAGGCCACAAACTCTAGTCAAATCACAAACACTTCGGTCTGAAACATAAAAATGAGGTGTCCCTGTTAGCACGGGTCAAAATGGCTTGGGAGGTTTCTTTTTTGATCGAGTCAGGGCAAAAGTGTGAGAAAAAGTGCAAAATGTCTTTAAAATGATGTATTTATCTTTTTTTATGTGATTCATTCATCCTACTTTCTATATTACCACTCCTTCTACTTAAGGTAGAGAAATATAGCAATAGTTTCATTTAATTAGCATAAACATATGTATATTTTATAATGGTTTCCAAATGGTGGCTTCAATTCAAGAAAACAGACATATTGGAGGAAAGCAACGTACTTCTCTTTGAATCTGTCTTTGCGTATTTAAAAAAAAGTGAAAAAAAAATAAAGAAATAAAAATACACATTAAAGGCATCCTATGCTTCGTTCTGTTAAAAAAAACTAGATAAAAGGCATCATTAAAATTCTACAGACTAACACATTAAATGCAGTTCACGGAATTGTTGCAGGAAGGCGGAAAAAGTGCTTAATTATAATTCCGAAGTAGTATTTTGGCGAAGGCTAACTCTCCATCTAAAATTCACCTAAAATCATACTCAACTGAATTTAAGTATGTTTTTTTTTTTTGGGGGGGAATTATTTTTTTATTATCCAACGCCTTGGAAAGAAATAAGTGAGCGGGTTTTCTAATACATCACTGAATTTAACTCCTAAATGAAGCAGCATTCCGGCATTTTATCTCTCTATACGTTTGCTGCTGATGTCTCGGCTAAAAGCCTTAGTGTTGGGCTGCAATGCAAAAGGATTTCTTAAAATGAGATTCTTTAAGAAAAGTTCTGAAGGACAGCTGAATTTTACAGAGGAAGCGGCGGGAAAGAAGACACGTACTTAACTTCAGTGTGAGTGTTCAGGAGTTTATCTTCCGATCCTGACTTAGTGAACGATGTCGTGTCGGTCAGCTCCTCTCCATCTGAGAATTAGACGTTTAAGTAGAAATTTTAGCACTGTTCCTCTCGGTATTCTATATTAAAAACAGAATATTTATCTAACTTTTTTTTTATATTTCAGGCTTCATCTTGTTGTAGTCCTTATTAGACAATTGTACCGCATAGAAAAGTATTGTGTAAAAATCTATCCTTGGATAAAACAGTAGTTTTCTATAAAGTCCAGTTGTATAAGCTAATGATCTATAGCTTAAGATACTTGCTTGGTCTATGCTACTAGTAATAATGGAAATCAATAATAAATAAATAATAATATAATAAACATCGTTTATATGTCACTATACCTACTTATGATATTACCAACAGTTACATTACAGCATTCTACTAACGTTAAATATTAAAGTTAAAAATAGCCACAAGTCAAGCTAAATCCACGACAAAAAAAAAAAAAAGAAAAGAAGAGTAATAAAACAAACAAACAAAAAAAAAAAAACTGAAGTGAACTAATAAAAACTAACAAGGTACTTCTCTAAGCTTCTCCTTAGAGTATTAAAAGGCCAGAGGAACCTGATCCACAACCTGAAGATATTGTTTCTTCTTCCCGGCACATGTTATAAGACAAACTGTTTCTCCAGCGCTACAAGTCTTTATTAACTTTTAAGAGTGCTTATACCTTTAAAGAGAGTAATGTCAGCAGCCGGTTTGGCATCAGAGGCGATGCAGGTCACCGTGTAGTCCTGCCCCTCCACCCAAGTCTCCTTGGAGTCCAGCTCGATGAAGAGATCCGATGGAGGAACTGAAACGCAGAGTCAATATCAGCGACTTAATGAAGGAACTGTTAGATTGTAACTACTGACCGCAGGCTTCTTCGTTTGCCATCAGAACCTGACCTCACTAATGCTCCTGTGGCTGAATGAGTACAAATGCCACAGCCGCACTTTCAAATCTAGTTTTAAAAACCTTCCCTGAAGGGTGGAGGTTTTATTACAGTAAATAGTGGATTAAATCCCAAACAGGATGTTCAGATAGCACAAATGGGTTATAGGTGTTTACAAATAAACTATATGGCCAAAGGTTTGTGGAACTCCTTGCCAGCACATTGACCAAGTCTGAAGAAGATAGTTATTTAGAACGTCTTTGTAGTTTTAACATTACATTATTCCTTCACTGGAATTAACAGACGCAAACACACTGTTCCAGCATGACAATGCCGCTGTGCGCAAAGCCCCTGAACTCCGTAAAGACATAGTGTGTTATGGTTGGAGTAGAAGTACTCATGAGTCTTGCACAGAGCCATGACTCTCACACAACCCCACTGAACATTTTTGAAATGGACTGGACCCCAGAACCTTCTCACCCAAATGATAGAAACATTTTCATCATAGATTGATCAATAATTAATCATTCATTCATTATCTAGTGTTTATCCTGTTCAGGGTCATGTGGGCGCTGGAGTCTATCCCAGATAACTTAGTGTGCGAGGGAGGATATACCACCTGGACAATCAGCAGTTAATCACAGAACTAACACTTAGAGACGGACAAACATTCACTCCTATGGACAATTTAGAGTAGCTAATTCACCTATGCCCAATCGCATGTGTTAGGAGGTGGGAGGAAACCGGAATTCCCAGGGAAAACCCACACAAACACAGGGAGAAATCGACACAGAAAGGCCATGGGCGGGAATCGAACCCATGACCTTCTTGCTGTGAGGCAGGAGTGCTAACCGCTCTGTCACCGTGCAACTGAGCAATAATCAGTTTTCTCAATATTTTCGGTTTTGTAATATCAGCTCTCTGATATATGGAGCATTAGTGCAAGTCCGTCTACTACAACGCTTAAGCTTAAACCAACTTGCTTTGCTCTAATTAATATACTTTAACATAGCAGCAAATAAAGCACTACATTACACATCGACACTACAACCTAGTTCTGCTCGATTGGGAATACTGAGCCATACTGGATACTATACTAAGCCATACTAAAAACTATACTAAGCCATACTGGATACTATACTAAGCCATACTGGATACTATACTAAGCCATACTAAATACTATACTAAGCCATACTGGATACTATACTAAGCCATACTGGATACTATACTAAGCCATACTAAAAACTATACTAAGCCATACTAAAAACTATACTAAGCCATACTGGATACTATACTAAGCCATACTAAATACTATACTAAGCCATACTAAAAGTGCCAAAGAATGTTTAAAAAAATCTGATGGTTTAGAATTTATTTTTTTTGTATTTCTTAGATTTATTTCATTATTATTTTCCTGTAACCTGTTTGTCTACCTAATCAAGGCATTAAAATAAAACAACACCTCGATAATGGGTCCCTTTTGTTTGTTACATCTTTGTTCAGAAAACTTTATTTATAGTGATATGGAAATAAAAATTGTTTTGGTTGGGAGTAAAATTAGGCTCTTGATCGTGGTGTAGATAAAAATTCCTGTTCGGTTCAGTACTGAAGTAAAATATGTTGTGAATAAATATTGGTCCTGCATATCGGCTAATGGTCATAATCAGGCAACGACGTCGGTATCGGTTCTAAAACCCGACCAATATCCGTAGTCTCTTCTTCTTCTTGTCATTATTATTCTTATTGATTATTAGTGATGATCCAAACACGTTATCAGTTTGAGTCTTATGATCCTGAAGTCTTGTATCAGTACAAACGCCCCTTTGAGTAGACCACAATCTGAACACACATACCGTCCTCTCGTTTAACAGCAGAGTACACAGTAACTACACAGAACAGCAGGAGCATCATCAGGATAACTAGGTGCTGGAGATGTGTGTAGTGTGCAGGCTGATTGTGCAAACTTTATCCAGCTGTAAAGCATAGTAAAACAGCTGCCAGCTTGTTATTCCCATCCCGGATCTCTTCCTGTTACTCCTTCGGAAGTGCAACTTATCGCAACAGCGACGCCCTACCGGCTCCATGTACAGGAATAAGCTTTTATATCATACTCAAAGCTGATTGGGCTGATGATGCTGTAGAGAAGCTTATCTCCACTAGGGGGTGCTGTTGCAGTGTGAGGGTACGGAATCTATGCGAGTCTTTGTGGTAGGACAGATGAGCTGCTGCTTGAGCTACAAGCTGATTTAAACACAGCGCTCACATCTCCACGTGTGTGTGTGTGTGTGTGTGTGTGTGTGTGTGTGTGTGTGTGTGTGTGTGTTTGTCACATACCACGCGTTGATGGTAGAGCATTATCTCAGCGTTCGTGCTATAACACTGTGTTTATTTCCTTATTTTTCGTTATTAAACAGTATCGTATAC
>JAOUQX010000041.1:14785941-14803253 GCA_028566295.1 Liobagrus marginatus | reverse complement strand
GCGTACACGTCTTAAATAGGTGAGCTAATTACTCCTAATACCAACGAGCTGTGACTAATCATCCCATTACCTAACCTAGAACTAAACGTGGCTGTGAACTTGACAAACACCTAATTACTGTGATAGTGAGCGTGTGAGTGAGTGTGTGTCCAAAACAGTGAAGCATGTGAGAAAACCTAAACTAAACCATGAACATACACATGCTTCCCCTTACACAAGTCTTAAGATCGAGAAAAGATTCAGAAACAGTTCAAAGTTTGTGAGAGACCCAATGTAGTTACAATTTAAAATAATGTTTTACGATCCATTAATGATTAGTGATATGAATGAAAAAATGAATATTTTAATAAACAATAAAATACAGTTGGACTTATTATACCGTTAATTATACCGTAGAAAGTTGAGTATCTGCAGTAAATAGCTGAACCTGAGATACTGTCATTGGCGTAACAATTTTTTGTGCTATAGGTTACACCTTTCAATGTATTCACATCATCGAGATTCACGTCAAGTCGTAAACTTCCCCAAAACATCTCCCATCTCCATCCCCCAACACACAGCTGTCGCAAAAGTCAATTCAAAACTGACAAAGTAAAAGGAACAGCAAAGTGGCGATGATGGAGGTCTTTTCTCAGCTTTATGTCACCTCAGTCTGACGGAGTCTTCTGAGAGATGGCAAAGAGAGACACTTCTCCCAGAGAAGAAAGAAAAGAAAGAAAAGCAAAGCGGCAAGATTTGCATCGGAGTAAGGAATGGAGCTCACCTTTATTCGGGGTGGTGCGACTCGTTACCCATCGTTCAGTGCAAAGTGTGTACTTTGAGCCCTTTTCGGCTCTGATGGTGAAGATACTTCAGGTCGACGATGTTCACACCCTTTCAGCCTGAAATGATGGCACGGGGGAGGCAGGAATTCAGGGAGGGATATGAACAGGGGGAGGAAAAGAAATTACAAGAAAAGTGCTGACATTAAAGAAACCATTCGGAATCAAGAAACCATTGGAACACAATGCCGCAGCCCTTCGCAGGTCATTGCCGTCAACTGCTTTTAAGGATTCATCTCTGCAGTATTGTGAGATTTCCTTCTTTCTATATGCTGCCGAGATTACATTTTCCTTACGCTTTGGATTTAATAATAATAATTGAAGATCTGAATGATTACTGACATTTTCAGATCCTATTTGTCACATACACAAACATGCAGTGAAATGTTTTATTTCCCGCATATCCCAGCATACCTGTCAGAATATGCTGTGGTCAGCGCACAAGGTCAGCCAGAACAAACGGCACCCCTGGAGCAAGTGAGGATAAGGGTCTTGCTCAAGGACCCAATGATGGTAGCATGCCTGGTGCAAAGCTTGAACCCCCGACCCTCTGATCACTGACCCAGGGCCTTATACCACTGAGCCACCATCACCCAGGGTAAACAAATCATTTACAGGTTTGTTTACAGATTATATTTGATTTATTTGGCAGATGCCTTTATTCTTACATATTATTAGGGATGCGAAGAGGAAAGCAAAGAGCTGAACTGTTGCCGGTTAACGGCTTTGCTAGTTAAAGGCCCCAGTAGTGCAGGCCAAGACATCAGAATCTCAGCTGAATGCTAAATATGTCCCTTTTACTATAAACTATTTAATGGTGCATTTAGATACACTACTTGGAAAAAAAGGGGGGGGGGCTTAAATGGTTAAGTAGCTAAGTGGTTAAGGCTTAGTGTTGGACACTGGATCTCCAGCACCACCAAGCTGCAACTTCTGGGCCCCTGAGGAAGCCCGTTAACCGTTAACTGCTCAGTTGGATAAATGTATGTTACCCTGGATAAGGGTACCTGCCAAATTCTGTACTATAAATGTAAATAATTTATTTGGCAGGAATTTGGCAGTAAACTTAAAGCCTCAGCAGTGGCAGCTTGGTGGTCCAAACAATTGAACTCACTGAGCTACCAACTCTCATCACTAGAACTAATACCTAACTTGTTCCAGCACAACAATACCTAACAATAACAATACCAATTTGCTAGCGCAAATCAAGGTACATGTAATTATATGTTGGAAGATCTTAAGTGACCTGCACATACCCCCGTCCTCAACCCTATCAAACACCTTTAGGATGAAATTAAAACTATCTTCAGGCGAGGCCTTGTTGTTCAATATAATTGCTCAATGTCACTAATGTCCTTGTGCATGAATGTGCACTATAATCTATTGTAAACCCTTCTCAGAACATTGGGGGTTGCACTAGCAGCTTTATCTTAAATTAATCTTAATGCCTATGCTTTTGGAAGGGATGTCAAACAAGACCAAGTGGTTGTAAAGGTTAGGTATCTACATACCTTTGGCCATATAGTATATGTAGCACCTTATCAAACTGTAGATTCCAACATTTCTCCACCCACTTTATGAAGACCGGTTCTAGTACTGCACACAACTCCAGGGTCCCCTGTTTGATTCTAGGCTTGGGCTACCATCGGAGTAGTTTGGCACGTTCTTTACATGACTACATCGGTTCCCTTCATGCTCTTCAGGTTCCGCTCAATACAGTAGGTGATTAGTGGGCGTTTGTGCATATTAATGTGCCCTGTGATAGCCTGGCATCCCATCCAGGATGTATTCCTGCTTCACATCATGTGTTTCTGGGATGCACTCCAGATCCAGGAGCCGTGATTGTCAAGTCTTCCAATTCTTTTGGCCATACAGTATAAGCCATAACTAGTACTGTACCTTGATGAGGGCAAGTTTGGTGAAACTATTTTAACTGTTCATTATGGTGCATCTAGGGCAACTAATCATAGTCAGTCCCATACCTGCTTCACCTCACAACTCCTGAGTCTTTGGTTTGAGAGTCTGAGCTTGGGTTGTTTTCCACATGTCCGCATGGGTTTCCTTCCATTCCAGCAGGTGCATAGTGTGCCCTGTGACAGCCTGGCAACCCATCCTGCCTCATCCCCCAGTGTTTCCAGGATGGGCTCCAGATCCACCGTGACCTTGGCAAGATAAAGCACTTAATGAAGATAAACGATTAATATTTGTTAGTTTTGACTTTAATGCTTTTCCTGTTTCAGGATATCTACCCGGTTTCTACGTCTTAGATTCAAAACTTTTTAGGACCTTTTTAATACCAATCAGAATGAAATTTAAAACCAATTCGATAACAACAAATTTGCAAACAGCACAAAATACTTTTTTTTGCAAATATAGAAAGAGTGCAACAAATAAATGTATGTAGGAGCGAATTCTGTGGCAGGAAACAGAGTTCGGAAAACGTCCCCAACAGCCTCACACGTGTTGAAGGACTGGTGCTTTGTTAACTTACTTCATTATTGTCTCCAAAGCTTTGATCGCCATCATATCAAATTTGAAAACTTTTTTGCTAAATATACACCAAGATAAGACTTTTTAAGCGTCCGCGAACAACATAGGTTTAGTGTTTCACAGATTACAGTTTGGGCAGTTCATGTTCACAGTTAAGTGTGCTATTTAAGGACACAACAAATGGCAGGTACTCAATTAGGCATGTTCAAGAAAATATACAATGCAGGATGCTATTTTGGTAATGTATTAATAATTTAAAGTTAGAACTAATCTTACAAGACTTTTCAACCACACTTCACTGTGCTCTTTAAAAACACTTTATTTCCATTATTTTTATTCAAACCTTAACCAAGAACTTATAGCTTTGATTATGCATTTGAAAATGCTGCAACTGTATATAATTGTACACATGAATCCATATCTATGAATAATCGCAGCCATTTCAACCTTACAAATCTTTCTAGAGTCTTGGACTGTGCTTTATGTATTTTTAACCATCATATCTACAATGAAAAGCCTACGAAGCCCCACACGTGAAATAGTCAAGGCACATGGAACATTTCTGTGAAGTCTGTAAGAAAAAAAAAAAAAAAAGAGATAAAGAACATGAGAAAAACAAGCAACGCTTTAGTGGTTTTTAATAAAAATGCATAAAGGATAACATTGTTTACAAGATGCAAGTAAGCGTGAACAAGAAGCTAACACTAGAAAGGGTAGTCTTTAAACTAGAACCTGGAAGACAAGGAGAGGCTTATCTCTTTAAACAAGGATAACATTTCAATTAGATGAATAAATAATCATATAGACACGGACAAATAATTGAACTTACTTGAATTATTTGCTTCACGTGTGAAGAGTGAGTCTGTAATTGAGTGAGAAGACCAAGTTACTCAAGACCATCTTCCAGGAGCATATTGGAGGCAAATAAATTACCCACAGATGCTTCATCTTGCTTACATGCTGCTGTGTCTTTAGTACAGTGATAATAGTGGTCATTTGATGTTGTACTAATGACCCAGCACCATGTACAGTAGGTTTTGAGGGGTTGGGAACTTGGAATTGGACTTATCCTTGTTCTGTCCTTTGAGTCTATGGAAAAGCAATCCAACAACAGGCGGAGACCACACAACATACCACCATTCTTTCAGCTCACTTCCTGTTTCCGGGTAAATGAATCTGTTTTGTCATGGAGAAGTGGTAGCTCAGTGGTTAAGGTTTTGGACTGCCAGGCTGAAGACTGGGGTTCGATTCCCAGTTCGATTGGGGTTCGATTGTACTAATGACCAGCACCATGTACAGTAGGAGATTTTGAGGGGTTGGGTACTTGGAACTGGACTTGTCCTTAGAGCCTATGGAAAAGCAATCCAACAACAGGCATACCACCATTCTTTCAGCTCACTTCCTGTTTTTGGGTAAATGAATCTGTTTCGTCATGGAGAAGTGGTTAAGGTGTTGGACTGCCGGGCTGAAAACTGGGGTTCGAATCCCAGCACTGCCAAGTTACTGGGCCCCTGAGCAAGGCCCTTAACTGTTGAGTTGGATAAATTTAAGTCGCTTTGGATAATGGCGTCTACGAAATGCTGTAAATGTAACTCAGGAAATCAGGTCTACAAGTTGGTTCTTAAAGCCCTGAGCATTTAGGGAGACAGACCCTTATAAATCGTTTATGCCCATGGGTTCCAAAAGTTTCTTCTTATATACCCTGTGCTATTAAGACATTTTCTACATGTCTTCAACAAGCAATCCGGTCTGACCAAGTGGGTAATCAGTATTCTGTATGAGCATTGGACAAACAGGATGCTATACCAGGATTTAATAAAATCCGTCAACAAACAGGATAAGACTGTTTACACCAAAGAGGGGAGCAGTTACGCGGACAAAATAGGAAGATGATGTAATCCTAGAAATCTTGATCTTTACACCGGAGCGTACCAGGCAAAGTGCATACCAACCTTGTACTTTGAATGAACTTGATCTGAAGGAATAATTAACACCATTTAAACACACAAACAATACTAAGTACATGACCTAGAGACGCTGGGTGTAAGGGTTAGGATGTGGAGGCGGATGTGAATGCAGGCTTCGTTTATTATGAGTGAAAACACATGAAACACAAAAGCAAGAAACAAAACAAGGAGAGCGGCATGAATAAGACATGGAGCAGGTGAAAAGATACAGACAACAGAAGACAAAAGGCAGACCCTCCATGAGCTCCACAAGAACTTCCACGGATTACCGTAAACGATATCAATCACAATTGTACGATTGGAGTCCGTCGCTACCTCTATAGGTTACCGCTAACCTATACACTTCGGAAAGATTGTCCACTAGTTGTCGACAAGCTAGACATGCTTTCCACAGCATATCTTCATAGAGCTCAGGGGCTTTGTGCACAGGGGCATTGTCATGCTGGAACTGTGTATGGGTCTCTTAGTTCAAGTGAAAGTATCTTAACGTTGTGACCTTGACACAATTGTGTTCCAACAATTTTCCAACACACCTTTATAGTTTGCTGGTAAGGTGGCCACAAACTTTTAGTCATATACTTTTACCAGTACAATGGGGTTGCCAGTCATAGTCAGTAATCCCCTTTATATTATTGAAGATTATTAATTTTAACAACACGTGAGACTCATCTTAAGATTTGTGCACACTTTCCTATTTGCTACGATCTCCAGAGTGTTGACTAAGCCGAACTGAATTCCCAATATCCGATATACACCGATCAGGCATAACATTATGACCACCCTCCTAATATTGTACTGGTGCCAAAACAGCCCTGACCCATCGAGGCATGGACTCCATTAGACCCCTGAATGTGTGCTGTGGTATCTGGCACCAAGATGTTAGCAGCAAATCCTTTAAGTCCTGTAAGTTGTGAGAATCTCTCTCAAGACACACACACACACACACACACACACACACACGCACACGCACACACACACACACACACACGACAGTTTGCTCTTATTAGCATGAAGGTGTAATTTTTTAAAGTACGTAACAGAACTCTCACACTGACACACTGGTGCAGTGGAAAACTAAGTTTGAAAGAAATGGATGAATTTGCAGAAGGAGGGACATGCGTGAAAGGTTAAATGTAAAAACGTGAAGGGAACAAACAACATTCCCAGCGGAAATGATGGAAAAGCGGGAACACCAAAGAAATACATACAAGAAAAAAGCAAGAAAGAAAAAGAGCAGGGAGTAAGCAGAATGAGAGCGACGAGTAAAGAGAAGAGACAAGACTGCAGAAACGCTGGTTTATAAAACACACACGTGCGCACACACACACACACACACACACACGCACACGCACACACACACACTATCAGGAGAGACGTAGAGAGAAGAAAATGGTCAAAGAAACCAATAAAGTCAGCAATAAAGCTCATAGCAATGGGAGTGTGTGCAGGTCCAAAAGCTATACTGTTGGATCGTTGTGCACGTGTACACACACACACACACACCTCAGTAACTGAATGTTCTGACTCACACAAGTGTTCTTACACAACAATAAATATCCAATATATCCTTTCATCTCATTTTCTGCTTTTGAAAAATGAAACAGCAGAGTTAGCGCGCGCACACACACACACACGTTATTAGAGTTACTGCGTAATGGAAACACACCCTAGGTGAACCTGAGATCCTTATTCCAATCTATGTGGATGCTGAATCCAGGATTTATGGCCTTTCCCCTGCTGCACCTTTAGCATCCGTTAGCCTAGCTGTCCGTACTGGTTGCTGATGCCTCCCATCATGGCTGTACTTTCAGCTAATGCCTGCCACAGTGCTTCTCTTTTAAAGACCAAACTATTGCCAGAAAGAGCAGCCTCGCCTGGATGTTTGACGGTAAAGAGTCGCACCCCGAAGGCAGAAATCCAGCGCGTGCTAAGTATGCACCACTGCTCGCATTTTGTCCTGCTAGCATTCTCCATAGACTTGTTGATTTAGCTCCAAGTTCTTCTTTGCAATTTCAAAGAAGATTCTTTTTGTTTCTTTTTGTTAATCATTCGAGCACTTTTTAAACTGAAGGTTTGCTAAACGTCGCTTTACGCGCCAACGTTAGCGGCTAATCCAAACCATTCAACTCCTAAAAAGGTCATCGGTTGTTGGGGGTTCAAAGCTCAACCAGTGAATTTATAGCGAGGAACATGCTGCGGCCTCTGCCTGAAGGCTTTCACACACTTCAGAGAATATATCCTTATCTGAAGTTCCTGCCTGGTAACTCTCTGGTGAGAAAAAAAAAATAATAATGCAATTACAGACCAATATTTTCTCTCTTTCTCTATCTCAGGATGGACTTTACTGGGCATTACTGGTCAGGTCTGTATTCTTGGCATTCCTATAAGAACGTAATGCTATTTATATCTTTGTCAAATAGACATTGTTAGCGCAATTATAGTCTCGCAAACCGTCAGAATGATGGCAGAACGTCTGGACCCCATAGCAGCTCTAATTGTCTAAGAGGGCGTCTGAATGACATAACAACCGATTACAGTTTAGCGTCACGTTTAGGGACATGAACACGTGACGATGTCTCTACAATAACAGACTGGTGTGCAATCACTGATTTAAGGAAGTCATGCAGATGAATAAGTCTATACGGAGACCTTCATATTATTTACATTTCTGACATTTGGCAGCTATTATTATCCTGAGCGACTTACATTTACATTACATCATATATTTTTATCCAGCTGAGAGGTGTTTAGGGCCTTGCTCAGGAACCCAGCAGTGGCAGCTTGGTGGTGTTAGGAATTGAACCAGAATTCAAGTTCAGATTGTATTCATCACAGTGAAATGTTTTTATTATGCATATCCCAGCATACACTGGGGTCAGAACGCCGGGTCAGCCAGAACGTACGGCGCCCCTGGAGCAAGTGAGGTTAAGGGCCTTGCTCAAGGACCCAATGATGGTAGCTTGCCTGGTACGAGGCTTCATGCTAAACTCTGTAGGGCTGCGAACCTCCAGGAACGTAGCGTCTCAGACTTGCACAGTGATAACGCTATTTCTGTCGTCATGACGTCGTGACCACCGCTGTCAAGTCCAAGTAGCAAGAATTCCTGAGATCAAATAAAGACCAAGGCTTAAATGCGTCAAGGCCAAGTCACGATCGAGTCTAAATGAAAGTGAGACAGAGAAATGATCGAGACTAAAAACCGTTCAATCCTTTCCAGTGCCAAGTCTTTACTTTAGCTAATTGCCATCATTTGTGCACTGTGCCAACGATTAGGCAGGTTTTAAAAAGATAGAATTTTTTCTTTTGTCCGCATACTAAGAATACAATACAACCATTATTTTTAAAAACCTTAATCAAGACAAGAACCCTACTCGGTGAAATGAACTCCAAGTACAAATGCTAATATAAAAGTCAATACAGAAATAGTCTCAAGATCTCATATGACTCATACATCTCATACAACTCTAGATTGGCAGTTGACAGGAGAAAAAAATATTTTACAACCTTTAACATTGAGGATAATTGTGTCTGTCTGATTACTGGAGTGACATTAAAGCGCTGCTGCATTTCATTGAATTGAATTGAATATAATTTAAGATAAGGGGAATTTTTCTGAATAGGTCTATCTATCTTCCTATAGACAGACCGACAGCTAGATAAAGTGAGCGAGCGCGAAGTGAGTGTGAGCGAGAGAGAGAGAGTGAGAGAGAGAGAGAGAGAGAGAGAGATGCATAAGATGCATGATACACTTGTATGCACATTTCCCTGCCCCAACCTTATATTGGGTTGCCATCAGACAAACAGGCATCTGGCACAGGTACAAGCCTGATTCAATCTTCACTGCAGACCATGTTTAGGCTTGAGTGAGATCATCACCGGATATCTGAGCTGCCTTACCCCCTCACTCAAGATTAGAGGCGCCGAAACGACATTAAGACCGAGAATGAGGGTGGGTCTGGATGTGTGTGTGTGTGTGTGTGTGTGTGTGTGTGTGTGTGTGTGTGTGTGGTATGGTGTTCATTTGGCCATGGTAAATAAGAAATATGTATGCATTGCTCTGGAAATATATTTTCAGTTCCTGAATTGAATAAAAGAAGCAACATTTTTTGCAGAAGCGTAAAGCTAAAAAGATAGATACAGTAGATATATATATATACACACACTATATTGTATATATATATATATATATAAAGAGAATCATAAAATGCTCTTTGGTTGTTAAAACATTGCTGAGGACTGGCCTTTGAATCCGGCCTTTAACAAATTCATAACCACGATTTTAATCATGTGACCATTTCTATTTCTTCCAAACAGAATAGTCTCTTTCTAAAGCAAGTTTTTAAATCAATGGATGTCCTCCTTTAAACATTTCTGCCGCACTATTTCTCATTTGTCCTCATTTCAAGGGTGTGAGGAACTTCTAATACAAGGCTTGGTTGAATTCTGCAACACACTTTGCCATAATAAGTTTCCTAAATCAAAATATATTTTGTACATCTAATGATTAAAAGATGATGAAAAAGCCAGAGTTGTTCCCTTGGTAAACAAGCACAACATGGAATCTTAAGGTACACTATATATACAAAAAGTATTGGGACACCTGGCTATTATACCTATATGTTTTGAAAATCCTATTCCAGCCTTACTCAGACTATCACGCCGATAATAACTTTCAAACTTCTGGAAAAGCTTTCCACTAGATTGGGCTGCGTGGATGATCTCATTAATACTGCTATACACAATAGGGTTAATGAGATCAGACACAATAGTATTAGTGAGATCAGACAATATTGTTGAGGTGAGGAGGTCTCTGAGGTGCAGTCGGTGGTCCAATTCATCCCAAAGGTGTTTCGTGGTCAGGGTTCATTGAAAAGCAATCGAGTTCTTCAACTCCAAACCACAACATGATAAATCATAAAGCTCAGGGGCTTTGTGCACAGGTGCATTGTCATGTTGGAAATGTGTTTGAGCTGTTCCAGTTCATCCCAAAGGTGTTGCGTTGTCAGGGCTCATTGAAAAACATTTGAACACACCCTAACTCCAACCACAACATGGCGAATCAAAGTTCAGGGGCTTTGTGCACAGGTGCATTGTCAAGCTGGAACAGTGGTTGAGCCTACTTCTTTCACTCAAAGTGTTCTAGTTGATCACAAATGTGTTGAGTGGGGTTGAGTCAGAGTCAGCGCTCTGTGCAGAACACTCAAGTTCTTCCACGCTAATCATGTGAAACCATGTTTCCATAGAGCTTAGAGGCTTTGTGCACAGGAACATTGTCATGGTGGAACAGATTTTGGTCGACGGGTTCGAGTGAAGGAATATTGTAATGTTAGAACAAACCAAGTCATGAAGGACAACTGTGTGCTTCTAACATGGTGGTAATAGACACACACATGCTGGGAAGGTCTTTAATGGCACAAACATTTGGCCATATAACGTACTCGGGTATTTCTTGTCATTCCATTACGTTGAATGCTTTAAGCTTTGTATCAGTCTATTGTAAGATTTTAAACAAATGTTGCAACAATGTTAGAAATTGATCATGAAAAATGTCTGTGGTAGCACTGGTGCTAAATTGGTCCAATGATGCCAATGTCTCAGTATAAACCACTACATAAACACATGCTTGAGCCTTCCTTCTACCTTTTTGTCAAAAGTTCTTGATTTCCAGGCCAGGGATGTTCAGGGCAGGACAGTGCAGTCATTAAAGGTCATTTAAGGTCACCAAGACCAGGTGGTTTAAGGTCATCCGCACATGTGTACTTGTGTTCTGGTGCAAAGATACCGCTGTAGTGGTCAGATTATCGCCAAAAAGCTTCATTTAATCAAAAGCCTTGAAAAACATCAGAATATAAGCTGTGTACTAATAATAATGTATAATTAATTTCCGGAACATGATTGACTCGTAGAATTGCATCATCCTGAGATCATACTGATCACACACACGGCAACCTTTCAGTCGGTCTTCCTTCCTCCTCGTCCTCCATGTGGTTTAGACTGGAAGTGTTGTTTTTTTTTTTTTTTTGCCATTGATAGTGTTTGTTGACGCGTAGCCTACTTCTTAAAGCGTTCAGTTGGAAATCAGGATCACCAGAAGGACAGAGTCCTAATGAAACCTATCAGACATTCTACCCTAATGAAACACTTGAGCGTAAGAGTACACTCGTAGGGCCAGGAATTGATCCAAATCCTCTTCACACACTGCACGCTGATAAGATGTAACACTATCCACAGCTTTCATGCCGTAGCAGCTCTGAAACCACACTGTGGACTGTTAGTGTTTACTCATTACAATGGCTTTAATCGCTAACACAATTAATTGGTTGGGTTTTTTGTTACTGTACAAATGTTCACATCTTTCAGCAGTTTTGTTTTCAATATTTGATTGAAAACAGCCTTTATTTGTAATACTTGGAGAGATGCAACGGGGATCAACACTGTGAATCATATGACATCCCAAAATGTCAGACTATTTCCTTTTTTTAAAGTTATACGTGATTACGTTAGCTAACATTTACACTAATTCTCCGATCAAGCAGAACATTATGACCAACAACAGGTGAAGTGAATAACACTCTCTCTTCAGCACGACACCTGTTATTGGGTGGGATATGTTACTGATAGCGGGTGGGATATGTTACTGACAGCGGGTGGGATATATTACTGTTAGTGGGTGGGATATGTTACTGTTAGTGGGTGGGATATGTTACTGTTAGTGGGTGGGATATATTACTGTTAGTGGGTGGGATAGAGCAAAACCTGTCTGAATCTGAACTGAGATAATAATTCATGGCTGATAAAGAACTCTGGCATGTAGAGGATTGGAGGAGAATAGGAACAAAGCCTATTTATTTCATGTCGATGAAATCCTGAGTACTGGCAACATGTTTCATTATTCATGTGTGTTTTTGTTTTGCACACAATCCTAGGTTATGCTTTTACCCCACTGTTCTTTTACTATTTCTGCAAACCAACCATTAGCCTTGAGAAATATATTGACGCAACCATAAAGTACATTTCAAACACATTTTATATTTTAGCTGCCAAAAAGCAGTTTCATTTGCCTGAATAGGGATATTACTTATGATGTATGGCTTTGGAAGCTTATGGTGTACTGGAAGATTGACTCAAGACAGCGTCAGCAATTATGTACACTGATGTTACGTCTGACAAAGAAAAGCTGACTAAGAGTGTTTGTGTGTGTGTGTGTGTGTGTGTGTGGTTGGTATGTGTGTGTGTGTGTGTGTGTAAGAGAGACAGAGTAAGAGAATGAGCAAGGCGCATGCCTGTATGTGTGTGGGTGGTAAAATATTAACAGGTCAGTGTAGAAAGGGAGCGGGGTCAGATAATAAGAAAGACTCAATCGAGCTGAGTGAAACAGACTGGGAAGGAAAATGCTGACACGCTCGCTTTCTCTCTTTCATCCAATTGCGACCGATTGCTCTCTCCATCTCCCTCTCTCTCGCTCTGTCTGCTTTTTTTTTTAATGCGCAGCAATGCTGGCTGCATGGGCCACAAACTTTAGCGCCGCATTCAGCTCTTCCTCTGTCCCATCCATCACCATGAAGCCCTGATGGAGGGACAGCATGCGGAGGATGAATAAAAAAAAAAAAAAAGAAGGAAGGAGGGGAAGCGGAGGATCATATTGAAATAGGTGGTCGAAGTAAATAAGCATCATGGCCAGCCTTGTGTGTCCTATTCTCTTATTAACTGCTCCAGCATAGACAGCTTGTTACTGCTGATACACCCGTCCTCTTTGCATACACCTGAAAAACATTCCTACACACAGTTATTGATGCAAAACACCCTAAAACACACACGCGCACACAAATTAAATGTGTACATATCTTTCAATACCATTACCAAGTTATGTGGTGAACTTTGGTAAAAGCCAAGTTTTTTATCTTAACTTGCAACACGGGCATGAAATGAGTTTTTGGACACTTCTGTTTGGTTTTTACTATCATCATACACTGTTTGGACAAAAGTATGTGGACACCTTCCCAGCACACCCATAAGGGTGACGGTTGCCCCAAAGTTGCCAAGGAGGTTTTTCTATGTTTTAGAAATGACTTCACTATAACCAAGTGACCCAAACATGGTACCGGCAAGACAATACCCTTGTGCACAAAGCTCCTGAGCGGCATGAAGGCATGGTGTGTTCTGGTTTGAGTGAAAAAAACACAACAGCCCTCCTCAGGAAGCGGTAGCTCAGTGGTTAAGGTGTTGGACTGCTGATCCGAAGACCGGGGAGTTCGATTCCCAGCACTGCCAAGCTACCACTGCTGGACCCCTGAGTAAGGCCCTTAACCCGCAATTGCTCAGTTGTAAGTCGCTCTGGATAACAGCGTCTGTTAAATGCTGTAAATGTAAAGACAATTATAGTTAAATAAACAAATCCCCATAAACAAATGATGTAACGACAATAAATCTTCTTGAATCTTAAACCATCTACTGTATCTTCTTCCTACATTCTGGTTTCTGTTGAACCAATGTCCATTGTTCAACAAGCAGGGAAGCTCTACATTTACATTTGGCATTTGGCAGACACCTTATCCAAATTGACTCACATTGATCTCATTTTGTTTAATCCAGCTGGCAACTTGCTGGTGCAAGGGAATTGAACCAATCTTCTGCTCAGCAGTCCACCATCTTAACCAATCAGCTGTTGCGGTCAGTTTGTCCCGCAACACTTTTCAATTACCTGCAGGTTTCTTTTATACCATCATCATTAGTCGTGAAAATTCTTGCATGTGACACCGGTCATGGATAATCATTCAAGACACACATACAGTATGGGAGTGTGCTGATAAGGGATTCACAAACATTTGAACATATAGTGTTGCAGGATTTGTCCCAAACATTCCTTTCAACTCAGCTAGGTCATTAAAAGCCTTGACAAACCTCTGAGGGATGGTAGCTACACCGTGTACAATAAGGAAGCTTCTGATGAACAGCGGGAGCCTCCTAGTTCGATAGTCTCCGCTTCTGAATTATTGATTTGACCTAAGTCATGTCTGTCACCAGGTCATTAAGTCACCTCGAAAGTAAGTCATGCTGCTTTGTGGACTGTTTTTTTTTTTTCCAGGCTTATCAGTCGTTGCCAGATGTGGGCATTTGCAAGTAGATAGATGCTTATTCCCTGAAGCTTGGGTTACTTTTGATTCAGGGTGCTAAGACATTGAGTCAGGGTCTAAATCTGCCAGCCGAGAGTATTGCGTTAGAATTGCCTGCGCTCCACGCTCATAGGATTATCCAAGTCAGACAGTGCCTGTACTGTATTGTATGTGACAAAAAAGCTTTTGCTTCTTCATCTTCCTCCTCCTCCTCCTTAGTGGCTTTTCATCACTCTGAGCAAGAATGGACTGTTTTCAGATGAATAATAATGCAATTAGTTCTATTTTAAATAACGCATTCGTTACTAATAACTATCCACCTTTCATTAATGCTAAAATAAAAATCAGTCCTGCATATAGGCTCACGGACGTTACGGTAGAGCAGGGGTCTCCAATCCTGCTTCTGGAAAGCCACTGTCCTCAATCCTAATTAAACACACCTGAACCAGCTAATCAATGCTTTACGATAGCTTGCAAACTTCTAGGCAGGTGTGTTGGATCTGAAGTCTGCAGGATAGTGGCCCTCCAGGAGCAGGATTACAGACCCCTGCGGTAGAGTGTATTTGTCCCCACACAGACTCCGAAGCTCAGTCAAACTCTCAAGTCTCAAACTCTTCCGAAACCCACTGCTGCAGAGGAGCGTCAATCTCGTCTGACGTTGATGCCCAAGCGTCTGAGGAAGGTGTAGCGCACACACACACACACACACACACTCATAAATGCCGCCAGCAGCTCTTTTCCTGAGAGTCAGTAACAAAGCCAGCAGGATTAGTGGCTGAATTGATGCTAAATCCTGCCGAAGGGAGAAAAGAGCAAGCTCATAAATAGCCTGGAAGCGATCGGCCCAGAACCCAAACAACAAAATGATTAAACTGTAAAAACAGTGCTTTAATAACTAAAGCCATGTGCTCTATTATTTTAACTCCCCTGCCTACATACAAATACACACACACGCTGTCTCAGAGCTGCTTTCCACCCACACACTTACACAGACAAATATGTACCTAACCCAGCAGATGGGCTGTTGAATGTCTTTAGGTATGAGCTCTCTAAACTGGCCTTTTCCATTTGAACAAACCCGTAATTAACATGATCAGCAGTCAAGCACTTCTCAAATCCGAGTGGTAAATAAGAGCATGCCTGGAACACACAGAGCAGGTTTAAAAGCACTCCAACACATGCATTTGCATTTAAAAGCCCGATGTGTATGGACATGATGAGGAACTAAATTTAAGCAGGGTCTTAATTCCTCTTAAAGTATTCCCGGATCTTACATGGATTTCAGATGGTTTTTATATTTCAAGGTGCAAAGGTGAATCCGGTCAACATGAATGTGAATATTTCACTCGCTAAGCGTTTACATGCTCGAAACTCAAATACGTAGGATGTAGATTTCCATCAACTATCTTAAAGTGCATGAAGAACGATGGATAAAGTCCACTAGTACTAGGATGTTTATTAATGAGCATGTCTATAAGAGCTGCTCAGACTATTGTTGGCTGTTATTCAAACGACAGGTTTATAATAAAGCGCTGCGTCTAAAATGTTATGATTTCTGTAACAACAGCTTGTTCAGCAGCAGGATATATGACCGGAAACAATAATAAAATGAACGGGTTTCAAAAATTTGTGCTATTTAGTAAAGACTAAAGTGTACAATTTAGTGCTAAAGTGTCATGTACCGAGACACTTCATCATAATATACATATATACACACACACAAATATATATATATATATACACATACATATATATATATATATATATACATACATATACACATACATACACACATATATATATACACATTATATATATATATATATAGTATACACATACATATATACACACACACACATATATATATATATACATACATATATACACACACATATATAAGCATGTGCGTGTATATGTGTGTGTACACACGCACACACACATCTATAGCTAGCTATTGCGAGTGCATTTCATGAATGTTTTAGACCATCCTGGATTATTGTACACCATGACATATTTAGCAGTTTGTTAATGATTTTGTAACATGTGCTACAGGTACAAATCTTTATTATTACTATGGCAATGTAAAAATCCTTTTTCGGTGCCAACAGTTATATATGGTCTCTCTTTATATTGAACATACAAGAGGAAGCAGCAGTTGGCATGCAGTGTATTTACGAACACCAGCAGTAAACATTTTAAATGCAACAACATCTGAGCTTTGTAAGTGTTTCTGCAAACAAATGAATTTATTCTCCACTGTCCGGAGTCGTGGGTTGAAAAACAGCTATTAAATCGACACAAATATATTTTAGCTTGTACAGAACTAATCCAATCAAAGGACGTTATTGTCGCCAACATTATTTTACACCTGCTAGACGAGACCGGCTTCGCCAACGCAACATCTGATTGGTTGAAGCAACAGTTTCGTTGCTATTTATTTTGAGCATTTGGTACCTGCACTGTTAATGCTGGAGGGTTCAAAGCAGATTTCTTTGACCTTGGTATCCAACAATGGCTGAAATGATCGTATAAGACTTCTAACATCGTTGTACTACTTCAGTAGTGTATGTTTAAAAAAATAATAATAAAAACTATATGGAATATTTGAATCATTTAGAGTAGCCAATTCACCTATGCTCAATCACATGTGTTTGGAGGCAGAAGGAAACCAGATTACCTGATGAAAACTCACCCGAGAACATAAAGTCCACACAGAAACACTTTGGTCGGCGAAATCAAACCCATGACCTTCTTGCTGTGAGGCAGGAGTGCTACCCACCTCTGCCACCATGCCACCCATTTGTAAATTAAATTGTAATTAATTCTTGCATTGCAAAAGTAAACGTTCAAGTTTCAAGTTTCAAAGTTTATTGGTCACATGTACATTATACGTGGTACAACATACAGTGAAATGCTTTGAC
>JAOUQX010000041.1:14675909-14686673 GCA_028566295.1 Liobagrus marginatus | reverse complement strand
GTGGGATATATTACTGTTAGCGGGTGGGATATATTACTGTTAGCGGGTGGGATATATTACTGTTAGTGGGTGGGATAGGCTTAGGGATAGGATTAAGGTTACTGGGTACACGTAAGGATTTGATTGAGTTAAGGTCCAGATTGTGAGCATCTCAAAAACTGCCGCTCTTGTTGGGTTTCCCGGTCTGCAGCGGTCCAACGAAATAAACTTTTACAACTTTATTAATAAACTGAGACGATATTAGCACTTCGTGGTTCGATTATTTTACAAAAGCGAATGCTTTATTCCTCTTACACCATAGCAACTGTGAACACTTTGATAAATCATTATTATCCATTTCCAGTTATGTATAATGTTGTCAGCATGACTGCTTTGTCTTCTAAACATCAACCTGTTAAAGATGCTTGTGGCCTGCTGTAAAGGAAGGCGGATGATATGCCCTGATGATGTTTTCGCTGTGACTGACGATGTGACGACATAATTGGAACAGTGTCGCGACAGAAACAAGAGAAAGAGATAGACAGGGACAGAGGACAAACCCGAGGGTGACAGTCCTGCTGAAGAACGGTGATTAGAGCTGCATCAAAGTGACTTGGTTTGAGTCCTCAATGTGTCAGGGACTTTTCCTACGCCTTTAAACCTCCAGCAGTGATGTGGGCGTGTCAACAAGTCCGTTTAGTCCATGTAATCCTTTCCTGCCCTCCTCAATTCTCTCTCTCCAACTCTCCCTCTCTCCCTCACTCCAACTCTCTCTCTCTAACTCTCTCTCCCTCTCTTTCTCCTTCTCTTTTTCCTCGTCCCTCCGTTCAGACTGACAGTCCGAGTCCGTCCCCTGTAATTTTCAAGGCCATAGATAGACAAAATGGCATGAGAGATTGAAAGCATGAAAGAGAGGAGTTGATTTAAAAACAGCAGTAAAGTAAAATGTGCATCAAGAGTATTGTAAAGTAAAGTAAGATATTCAGTGGGAGAAAAACTAAGCATGGCCTGACACCACAGTAAGTTGTGAAAAAAAGCCCAAAAATGTTGTAAGGGGCTCCAATGGATGGATGGATGGATGGATGGATGGATGGATGGATGGATGGATGGTGAACTAAAGGAAATTTTTTTTTTTTTTAAAGAATTGGTGGCAGAAAACCAAGAGCACATAAGAGTGGATTGCCGTTGAAAAATCCTGTGCATACACTCTTCAAACTGCTATACGCCTGCAATTTAGACATAAGGTGGCAGAAACAGAAGAGGAGTAGAACTTAAGAAAGGCAATGGTAAAATAAGAAACGAGAGATGAAGGTAGAAGCAATAAAGCGTGCCAGGTTGGAAGCGAGCACAAGTAGACACAGGTGATTGTTCAGACTGCGGCAGTAAACACAAGGCTGTTGCTTATGAGCGCCAGCGCACTCTTCACCAAAGACCCGAACAAATGCTTTTTTATATCGCAGCTTAACACACACTCCACCCGGCCACCCACGCACACACGTACACACTCCCACAATGAGACTGAGACAAAAGGGCCTTCCGTGGCGAAACAAAAGGATAATAATTCCCCCAGCGAGAAATTGAGCTCACTCTCTCTCCAGCTCGGCTTTAGCCGCCTTATCTAAAGCAGACACAATTCATCGCTTTTAGGCAGAGCAGCCTGCTTATTTTCCAGCTAGCTTTTTTTTAAAATTATTATTATTTGCTCTCTGCTCTCGCTTTCCTCAGCACATAAATCCACCGCACTCACTATCTATCTGTCCACAGAAACGGGACCAGAGGCAGAAAGAGGGTACGGGTCAGCTGAAAGTGAGGGTCTGTGGGGCAGCGTTTGTTGCTCTTTTAGCATGCTGTTGAATTATCAGTGTGAGTGGTGGGCAGAGGCAGGGCAGGTTCTCCTGAGAGCATGGTGGATAAGTGTACTGGATATAAGGTTGGGTCAGCCTTTCTGGCTAACCACACCATTAGAGCTCAGGGTGGCCATGTTGGATGTGTGTGTCCACTCAAAATGTGTGAGTGAGTGTGGTAAGTTGCTGGCTGAGGTCTGTTTTCAAACAAACTTTAAAAGTCACGGAAGCATGGCCTGGGTGTCGAGGTATTTGAACCTGATACTAGTTGACAGTACTGACGTATTTAAACGGCGCATTTAAATTGCCATTTTCGCCACAGGGGTTTACATTAATCTGATTTATACTACTGGGCAGTTAAGGGGTAGGGTTAAGGGCCTTGCTCAGGGGCCCAGAAGTGTTAGCTTGTCAGTGCTGGGAATCGAACCCTGGTCTTCGGCTCAGGAGTCCAACACCTTAACCTCTGAGCTACCACTTCCCTTATAACTTATTTTATAAAGCAGAATAAAGCACCTTTGTTCAGGAAACAAGTGTGTGTAAAACTGTCCAAGTGCATTATAACATGCTGTAGAGCATCATGAAAACTTAACACACGCACACACACACACACACACACACACACCCACTGGTGTGATGAATTGTGATGCAGTCTAATGCACAACGAAGTTTGTGTAACCAATAACAGTAATTATAGTCTGTTCATTTCGATCATTATCATACGTGCAATTTTAGATCTTTTAAAGTCATTATCGTGTTTTGTTTTTTTTAAATTAAGAGCAAAGTATCAGGATTCAAGTCGCACGTATTAGTTGTAATCCTCCTGATGCATCACACATTCCTATAGGAAACTTTGCAAAATGCTGTTCTTGTCTATAAATATTACACACGTCTTGTAGACGGAGCTGGATTTTTAAACAAAAATGGGGGGCATGTTTAAAAGACGAACCGGTAGTGATGACACATTCCGATGACATGCAGTGATCAAGAACATTTCTCAGCTCTTTAACATCTCCGCTGGTGCGATAAACACAGGGCACGACTCAACACCGAATAAGGTCAGCTCCTGAGGCGAATCTTCTGATTTACAGCAGACTGAATGGAGAAAGTACCAGCCAACAGTTTACATTACTGCCCCACACAGACTCACACACACCACCTCACCATTTCTGTGCAGTCTCTGATGACAGTAGCCAGAGAGGGATCATTTTGATGCTAACATCTGTCCATACGTTTTGCTCTGAGCAAGTCCTCAGATGGAACCCGGGCTTTAAAAAGGGATCTAAAAACAGCATGGTGGAAGAACAGCAAAGCTGTTTAATATGGCATGCTCTCGTCCACTGCTGCACTGTGCTCAGGCCGTGTGCGACTAAAAAAACAGCGAAGCCATGAGTCAAAGTATCTGGTAAATGGGCCCTGCAATCCCCTTAGCATGTTTGCCCTATTTATGACACAACCCCCTAAAGCGCGCACACACACACACACACACACACACACACACACACACACACACTGTTTACCGATGCCATCCAGGCCTGTGACATGATCTCCCTTTTAAAAAAAATCCGGATTACAGTCTGACAGGCCAAGTGTGTGTTGACCTTGTTACTACAGAAATGGGAACAAACACACACACGAGACCCCATACAAGCTATCACTTTTCTTTATCTGTGAAGCAGCTTTGGGACAATGTCTATTGTTAAAAGAAATAAAACTGAATTGAACTTTCCATCCTTTTAAAATGTCCTCTTTTGCTACCCTTACAATGTTCCTTATGGATGTTTGAAATACTGTAGCATTCTAGTAACATTTTAGGCAGAAAACACTGGTAGTAGAAATGTTTCGCACTATAGTCCTGAAAGAAAGTGTAAAAATTATTTATATAATTTTATTAACAATATCTATTAATCGTTTTAATTGTGGAAAATAGAACGATATCCCGCAGCCTAAACACCTGAACGGAACCTTTTTAAAGCAACTAGCATATTGGCTTATATAAAGCATGCCGGGTTTATGGTAGTAAATGTTCTGACATCTTTACCAAACTTGACTAAAACAAATTATAACTGAAAATAAAACAATAACAGCATCATGTTTGTATAACAACATGAAAGTTAAAAAATCCAGAAGAACTTAAAATATGGTTATGCTAATCACTGCAGGGGTTAGGAGTATCATTTTGCTAAATGCTAGGTAAATGTTACAAAAAGCTATAATAGACTACAAACAATAATGTGGTTTAGCTAGCTGCTTAAGTCAAAGATGCAAAACACAGTAAGCATATAAAGAGCAGCATATACAGTATATATAAAATGTTAATGTTTTTAAAATGTGAATAAAAATGAAGGCAAACGTCTTCAATTGTTGTTTTACTAACTTGACTCATGAGAGAAAAGTGTAAAAATGCGGATTAGCTAAAAGCTAATAGAAGGTAAAAGCTAATAGCGCTAAAAAAAGAATTAGCAAACTGCTAAAAGAAAATAGAATGTGAATTAGCATGGCAAGCAGTACAGAAGAGTCCACTAGGTGGCAATATGCACAGTACCGAGCACAGGGTTAGTAGTCGAAGAAGAGAGCGGTTCAGAAACAACAAAAATTATTTTAATCCCCAGGTATACGTGTGCAGTCGTGTCCGTGTATCTTTCAAAGTATACTCAACCGCGGATGCCTGCGTTTGATACGTGTGCAATATCATTTTTTTATATACTTCACCAGGCATCGGAGGGCAGCACTGAGTCGTGTCATCACTGGGACATTCGCTGGGCAGGATCGGAAAAGTAAAATAGTGCATCCACCATTGCAACATAGTTCAGAAGATCTCTGTTGTATTTGTATCACTCTTTCCACACTCTTCTTTGATGACTGCACACTGTGCTCAGTATTGTGCATACTGACACCTAGTGGACTCTTTTGTACTGCTTGCATATGAACTGTTGCACAGAGCTGCACGTTAAAATGACACTACTACAAAAATTATGTCACGCAGATGGACAAAGTATCATTGGGCCTTTAGCCTATAGCTAAGCAGGAATAGATAATATAGTTTCGCTCAATGCTAAGAGACATGACTTAGCTAACTGCTGATAGAAAAGTGTTTGAATTTGGTTTATCTAATTGATAAACGGAAAGAGTTCGAATGCGACTTAGCTAACTGTTAAGAAAAATGAGTTAGAGTGTGGATTAGCTCAATCTTAAAAGAATGCTTTACAATGCGGTTTAGCTAAGTGCTAAGTATCATTTTGGGGTAATCTTCACATGAACAATCTCCGCATGGCATGATTTGGATAAATATGTTCTTTCGCACAAACGCAAAGGTGATTCATTTCTCGTCACGTGCGTGTTGTTTTAACAGACGTCTTTAGACTCATGTAGCTCGGCAAGCTGTGGGTTATCAAAACGTTGCACCGTGCACCCTAACCTCAGCTGTCTGGCGCTCTTTCATCATGTTCTTCGCTGTCAGGAGCACGCTCGTGTAATTAAGCTGCTAAACCAGCGTCTAAGAATTGGGTAATTCAGCAAAGAGGAATTATTCCAATTTGAAATGAGTCATTAACCAGCAGTGATGTGTTGTCAGGCTTTTTCCCAGAAAACAGTCTTGGATTGCAATGAATCAGTCTAGCGATGCGAGCGTATTGTTGTAATGTATGTGCATGTTACACGATTTACATTTTTGGGCCGCTGTCACGGTGGATGAATCGACACGACTGAGTCTGGTGTTTATATTTCCAGCTTGACGTATGCATGATTCTGGCTCGGAGACGATACGAGACTGTTGGGGAGCTCCATGCGAGAGATAATATGCATGTGTACTTATTAATGGGGATGTGGTGATTAGTCAAAAGGAAGCGAGTCTAAGTGTGAATTCCGCTCGAAGCCCGGACCGCCGGGATGAATTATCGCAAGCCGTAAACGTTTAAATGGAGCAACATGCTTCAAATTGCAATCGATGCTTATACAGTGCTGGATTCAACCTGCAGACTCCCACAAGCACAGTACAATTAAAGAGTCTACGAGGAGTCTCGGGAAGTTATCAGAACAGTGAAGTGAAAGGCGAGGTGCAAGAGGAGGTTTTTTTTTTTTTGTTTGGGGGTTGTTTTTTTCCGCTTTCTCTATGTTTAGCTGGAAAAATTCATAGATCAAGAAGACGTGTTCAAAAAAGCGCACCACTAGCTTGAGCCAGAGAGGGAAAGAGAGAGAGAGAGAGAGAGAGAGAGAGAGAGAGAGAGAGAGAGAGAGAGAGAGAGAGACGTGTGTGTGTGTGTCAGAGAGAAATATAAAGAAACAACAGAAAGAAAGACAGAGAAGGAAGTATAGCGGTATGCGTGTGATGCTGGCGGTTAGAGGGTGGGAGGGGGTTTGGGGGTTTCTTCGCAGCATCCTACGATGGAGTGGATAATTGAGTGCGGCCCAAACACTGTCAGCTAAGCTTGGAAGCCCCTTTTCACCAGCAAGAAAAAGAAGCTGAAGGAATGATTGAGTGAAAGAGAGCGAGCGGAAAAAAAGCATGATGGAGAGAGAATAGGGAGAAAATCCTGTTCTCCCTAGAGGGGCGGGGAAGCCACTATTGAAAAGCTATTAAACTTGCATTTAGCAGGATTGATTGGAATTGAAGAGGCCTATTAAAAGCGAGGGACAGGGGGACAAAGGCTCGGCTCTGGACGCCGTATGTTGCCATGATTTTACCCCCTTTCACCCCTCATCCCCTCTGTTTAAACACCCCGGCCTTGGAGCTAGGGGTTTGAGTAGGCTTAGGGCAGAGTGAATGGACCTGGCTTTATCGTCCAGTCTACTATTTAACCAGACAGTAAAAAAGAGGGAGGGAAAGGAATAACAAAACCAGGAGGAAGGCCGTTTTCTTTTGTAGAGTGCCAATACCACCCTCAGCACCCAGCACCCCCCACCCTAGCACCTCCAACACCCACCTCTTTCAAACTTCTTGTGCCTAAACTTTGTGTGTCTCTGAATGGATTTGTTACCTCTGGCTGGTTGCCATCTTTCAGGATCCGGTAGGGGTTTGAGAGCTCCAGCGATGAGAAACTCACAGTGAAGGAACAGCCATATTGACACTCTGTGTGGGTTTGCGGTATGTCAGGGTTAGAATGAAGGAGGAAGTAAAAAAAAAGAAATAAAAAAGCCTTCCGATGGGAAAACATGGTAAATTTAGGTTGAAATTGTAGGTAAAAAAGTTTTATCTTTTCCCAAAAACTGATCAAGTTTTTAAAGGAAAATCTCACGACAAAGATTTTTGCCATTAAATATTACAAGTATATATTACAAGTAAATATTACATCTTTTTTTTTTTTTTATGTTAGAAAAACAATCCTAGTGAATTATTTTAGGAAACAGAAACAAATTGAAATGACTAATTTTAAATCAGCATTAAAAAAAATATATATATTTAACCTTTTAGTGCTGACCCTCTTTCTGCTCGGAAATTACCATTACTGAAAATATTAGCTATAAAATTCCAAAAATGACAAGTAGTTTTTTCGTTTTGTCATGTTGCTTCACCTTATCATTTTTAAATAGAGCCATGGACTCTTTTTCTGAACTTCTCCTCATTAAATGTTTCACTTCCATTGACCTTTTCAAAACCTGGTCACTTCACTGATAAGAGATTGCAAATCTGGAAAGGACATGTTCTTTCCTTTTAAACCTATTTGTTAGAACTAGTCTGTGGTCTCATGTGCTGCATTTAGCTAAATCCTTTAGAGAAATAAATGAAACATGATTAAATGAAACCGTTGGGGTACTAGGGTTGGGGTTAGGGGTGGGTGAGCTGAAGTTTGCTACAGAGGCTGAGATGGTTCATGGTTAATAATTATAGGCAAGGTTTGTTTTGTTTTTTAAATTCACGACCTTTACTTTTTTTGTATTGTTTTGGTTTGCTTTGCTTTTCGCACCAGTTGATGACCCCCGGCATATTTTTAATTTTTTATTTTGCCTTTGGGCATAAAAAGTGTTACTAAAGGGTTCTTCAGATGTCGATGGTTGACGGTCCGAGCTTTCTGAAGCGTCTACTTGGGTCCTCCGGAAGTCCTATATTTTCTGTTACAGGATTCTTTATAGAGTCTTTTTCTTTTGCACACTAAAATGCGAAGGTTCATTGCAGAAAGTAAATGTAAATAGTTCCTGAAAGAACCATGCAAGTGGAAGCATTCCATGAATGTTAAATGTTCTTTGTAGAGCTATGTAAGAATCTTGGTTTTAAAGATTTCGGAAGGAGAAAGTAAACTTTCAGCATAGTAGTGTCAATAAGGATTGCGGTTGAGTGTGATTACACTGGAGGATTGCGAACGTGTAGGATTTGAAATAAGAACATACAATAGACTGATGAGTAGTACAGCCCAGATTGAAAGCAGGTGCAGCTCTCCCCCCTCCACCCTCTTTCTCTTTCTCTCCTTTACCCTACACTCTCTCTTATTATCTTATTTTCTCTCTCTCTGTTGTGCACAACTGATGGCCCTCATGGGATGCAAAACACCCACTTTGATTGTTTAACATCCGCCTACCAAAACGCAAACCTCCTCCACCTATATAGAGTGAGCTACGGACAGGGTGCCAGATTCCACATCTCAGTAGGGCTTCACCACTCTCTCCATCGGTCGGCCATATGGGCAGAGGAAAGAGTTAAATAAGTCATGAACAGCTGACACCCAGCCTCCTTAATTTAGCGCGGGAAACCAACAACCTCAAAACAATCTCAGCCAGGAGAGAATGATGCAACACTCTAGCTCACGCTAGCATCAACACGATAGCCCCCTGTAGAGCTTGCGGTTTCGTAATGACACACAACAGGCATCTGTGGCCTCGCTTACACCCTCCAGGCAGTTTTCTTGAGGCAATGTAAAAAGTCTCCTTCTCCTTCCGTAATGCAGAGCTTGAGTAATAGCAGTCTTTCGGCTGATGTGTTTTGTTGATGCTAATGCTAGCGCAGGACTGGTGGCAGTGGAGTGTGGAGTGGTGGAGCGAGAATACAGATGGGCTGGTGTGTGCTTTTTGCTGATTCTGCTCGAACGTGGTAACGCGCTCTGTGCCTGAGTGTCCCTTTCCTCCTGTAAAATCACTGACCTCAAAGTGCCGGTGCAAGTAGCATGACAGATAGTCCATCATGCTGAAGCTAGAGTATCGGCATGGCTTTCCCATGGTGCGACCAGAGCCAAGGAAGCTCATCTAGAAGACAGAATCAGTGAAGCAAGGAGGACATGGAGAAGGAGTTGGGGGGGGGGGGGGGTATTTTATTAGATGCCTTATATTATGTCCAGTTACACATTTTATCAGAATCTCCTATCAATTACTAATCAGCTCTATCTGTTTCTCCGACAGACACCGAAGCCGCCTTCTTTTCCCAGCAGCCCCAGGACCAAGTAGTGATGGCCGGTCAATCGGTGACACTTCCATGTGTCATCATGGGATATCAAGGCATGGTGCAGTGGACCAAAGATGGCCTGGCACTTGGCGGAGAACGAGATTTACCTGGTAAGAACTTTAGAGGGTACCGGAATATCAGCTATAAATGATCCCATTCTCTATTGGAATTAGACAGGCGGTGCCTCCTATTACAGCACAGCTCTGACTGAACAGTCGGCTCTGGAGTGGAACCCGAACCACAGGTTAATATTAACGTGCATAATATTATGATGTGATATTTCGATACTGTAAGGAACAGTTTTCACAGGGACTTCATGACTTCAGATGTTGCATAAAACCAGAGCTTGGAATTGTACAAGAAACTTGAATTGGTCGATGATAATCTATTTACGTTTTCTCTCATGAGACCTTTATGTTATTTATGTGCATTACGTTTACTTACATGATCAGCTTTAAGAAAAAAACAACATAAAGGTCGTCAATTGCATAAGTCGACTTCCAGAAATTCCGGAACTTTAAGGATGTTAAGGGCAGGCCTGGGCCTGGGCAGGCTAGGCCATGTTCCTAAAGTTACTTTGTTACTGGGTCATGTGTGTTCAGTCAATCAGAAGCTGGAAGATACCTTTTTCAGATGAAGGTAAAGTGAGGGAAGGCCAAGTGAATTGGTATCTTCCCGCTTCTTCTTGACTGAACACACGTGATCCAAGTAATCAGCAGTACAGGGTTGCACAGGGCTAGTTGGAAGACAAGCGGAACAAAGTAGGGACTTAAGGCACATGGATTAATTGTAACACATGGTTAAGTGTAACAATAAATGGATAAAAAAATTATTTAGTTACTGAAACATTTGACAGTCACAATATTTCTGTGAGAGAAGAGGAATGAAATACTTCATATACTGGAGTATTTAATGTCACTGTAGTAATACTGGAAAGTAATCTTTGTCGGGGTGCTAACAGCAGCTCCGCTCGGCCTTGTACTCCAGTTAATTATTATTCTAGCGAACTCTACTCGTTTGCTTTCTTCCTTAAGATGGCAGGAAGTTTCAGGAGCGTTCTAATTTCCCCTGCGTTTGGTGTCATCGAGATGACAAAATATGCATGTGAACGCTACATGCTACATGCTATGCTATAGAAGTTTATTGTAATTGTCATTGGCGTGAATTTGATTTTGGTGCTGGTGGGATTTGAACACAAGCTCAGTAGTCGTTTGGTCAGTTGGGTAACCGCCGCTTAGCTACCACTGTCCTTAGTGTATGAATCCAAATCATAGAGAAATTCGGTGGACGCTTCTGTCCACGTGTTGTTGCTTTATTAATAAGTTTAGGAACAGAAAAAAGACAGCGCACATTGCGCAAACAAGTGCTTGGTTTATCTGATCCTCTCAGCTGTCTGGTCTCAACAAGGTGGAGAATCAGTTGCTAAGCGCTAACAGTTAAAGATGTCATCGGGTGGGGAGTTTCTGTAAAGATGAACCCCTGGAACTTTACTGGTTTACATTTTGTGTGTGTGTGTGTGTGTGTGTGTGTGTGTGTGTGTGTGTGTGTGTGTGTGTGTGTGTGTGTGTGTGTGTG
>JAOUQX010000041.1:14646664-14657250 GCA_028566295.1 Liobagrus marginatus | reverse complement strand
AAATTAAATAAAATGATATATATATATATATATATATACACACACATATATATATATATATACATATATATACATACATATAATTATAAAAACTAATAAATAAATACGTTTTAAATTTGTTGAACTAAATGACGGTCGGACTCCAGGAAACTGGTCATAAGTGTTGGGATTGTGTTAAATCACCAATATTTTATAAATAAGGCAAGTGGTCATGCCTCCGATTCAACAAACTAGCTACCTACTGAGCTACCTAGCTATTTAGCTACTTCTCGATCTTAATAAATTAGAATCCGTCATTGTAAAAACTTTACACGCTTACTATATGATGAGTGGAATCCGGAATCATGATTATACCTCCAAATCAACTCCGATCCAAAACAGCCGTTTATTTACGTGTACTGTTAGTGTTTATTTTACTGAAAAAGTATGCGTATAATTAACTTTTTATGGACTTATTATTGATATACTGAATTAAATGATACTGAAGTATACTTGATTTATAATATAAAAAATATACAGACATTTAATTTATCTGGCTAAATATAAAAACGATCATTGTGAAAACTTTACACCCTTATGTCACGTTTAATGATTACCTATATCCACTTTGTAAAACTTCAAGAGTGTGAAATCATGTTTAACTCATTTTACAAATGAGGCAAAATTGTACTTTATTTTTTATCATACTTTAAATATGGTACACAAAATTATGACTGGAAAAGTTTTAGAATATTTCAAAGTTAAGTGGATTTTCCACCAATACTAAAGAAATAAGCATGTTTTAATATAAACTTTACACACTTGTTTAAGTTTAATATAATATAATATAAGTTTAATATAAACGTTACACTTGTTTGTCGTCATGTGTTTATTAGTCTCTTCATTAGTTAATCTAGCAATAGCAGATTAAGAAATAATCTCTAACTCCAATCTCTCGCTTGAGGGTTAAAATCGTGTTTGATGAAATAAAACACTTGCTATTTCTAGCTATATATCTAGCATACTACTGTACTGTACTAAAACATTAGCAGATGATGCTTTAATAATGTTTATTAATACAGATTTTTGAATTAATAAGGATCTCATACTTCTACATTTTGTAAGGACTAAAGATGATATTAATTAGATAGCAGCAGTTAATGCAAATGTTATTGAATGTCAAGTCAAGTCAAGTCAATTTTATTTATAGAGCGCTTTTAACAATACACATTGTCTCAAAGCAGCTTTACAGAAAAATCACATTAAGAATGTGAATGTCCACAAGAGACATTAGTTATCGCTTACCTTATAGCAACTGTAAACACAGTTTACTCAGCCGCCCATTTCTCTCACTCATTCTTTCTCTCACGCACACGCACACGCACACGCACACACGCACACACACGTGTAAATGTCAGTAGAGAAAGGCAAACTAAGATGCTAACTAACACATTCAGACCAATCAGATCAGAGTTTTTAGCAGTACTTTATTAATAACATTTTAAAACTATGTGATAAAATATAACGCATTAAACCAGCTATAATATCAGCATATCAACTCCTGTACCAGGTGCTATACTATAAACAAACTAAATGGCTTTAAAATACTGCAAAGCTGCATAAAGTGGCTAAGATTTGAGCCAAGATACTTTAGTGTGGTACTTTGTGGTACACTATATAGCCAACATCATCTGGACGCTCAACCATTAAATCATAAGTGTGTGCTGACATTACTAGAAGTTACAGTGACAGGAAATTAGAATTGTACAGCAAAGCACATGGGTGTGCCAGAACTTTGGGATTCATAGTTATGCGACCAAATGTACCACAACTTAGTAGTCAGCATGTTTCCTCGCACGTCCATGGTCGGGTAGGGGTTTTTATTCCCACCTCTGCTCTGCCTGTGTGAGGTTTGCAGTTTCTTCCTGTGTATCAGGTTTGGCTTTCAGGGCCTTCAGTTTCCTCTCCCAGTTCAAAAACATCTGCAACAGGCTGATTGGCATGCCATTTTAGGGAAAGTGTTAGGTCAGTGGTTCAGGTTTTGGGCTTCTGAACAGAAGATAAGGGTTCAATTCCTAGCACCACCAAGATGCCACCAATGGGCCCTTGAGCAAGGCCCTTAACCCTCAACTGCTCAGTTGAATAAATAATGAGATGTAATTCGCTCTGGATAAGGGCATCTGTTAAATGTACGTCAAACAATTGGCAGTTAATAGCAGGGCTAACACTTGGAGACAGACAACCATTCACACACACATTCACTCCTATGTATAATTTAGAGTAGCTAATTCGCCAATGCCCAATCACATGTGTTTGGAGGTGGGAGGCAACCGGAGTACCCAAGGAAAGCCCGCACAAGCACGAAGAGAACATGTAAATCCATGACCGAATCGAACCCATGACCTTCTTGCTGTGAGACATTAGTGCTAACCACTCTGGCACCGTACCGCCCACGTCTGGTCATATTAGCATCAATATCCTGATTCCTATCATGTTGCATTGAGATGATGTTCATGTATTAATGCTCTATTTACCTACAAAAGAATTGAATGGAGAAACAAAAACAGCAACATTCTTAACGCTAGTGTGAAGCGCTGGAGTTGAAAGACAAGTCTGCGGATTGGAGCGCAGCCATTACTTAATCAAGTCTCCCTCCTCGCTCATGCTCTTAGATCTAATTAATCCAACAACTCTGAGCGTTCCAGTGGAGTCTGAGATTGACACCAAGCAACAGTCAGCATTTAGCAGGTGAAAAGTGATGCTAGCCCACGCTACCGATTCATATTTCATACGGAAGGGCATTAGGCGAGGCAGTCCAGAAACACGGCGGCGAATGGACTTGTAATAGTATAATACATAACAATATATAGAATGCTTATGATAAGTGATGGATGATGTTAAGTGATGTGTAGGTCAACATCATCGAATTCGCAATGCAAACATTGACATGAGATCTACAAGGCAATGGATTAAGTCTGGATGTGAAGCGGAGCCATGAGGGGCAGCAGCATAGGCAAAGGTGTGACATAAATATTTATATTCTGGCAGCGGTTACAGGAACCATGTTTTACACTAATAAGCAGGTGTTTATGATGAGTGTACAGTGGGTCAACAATAGAGATGACCAGATCGTCTATCAAGAAGCCTTTCCTTCTTTGGTAGCTAATCTACAGCAAGCGTCCTGTGGTGCCAGAAGTAAGAAAATTGCATGAGAGGTGACTCACAGCTAAAGAGAAAAAAAAAACAAAAACGCACCATTTGTTGTTAGCATGAGGAAGGATATTAGGAAAGGATTTATAAAGTCATGCTCAGATTTATACAAATGTATTTATTATAGACGCAATGCATCGTCATAATCAGTATCTGTTTCATTCTCTAAGTATATACATCCTTATCAGTACTCGAATTTAATCCAGAGGGAACGCAATCGACAACAGAAGGATTTTGTATTTGATTTTTAAATGACTTTAGAAATGAAAAGGTTTTTTAAATAGATATATTCATACACATTTTGTTAATTGATTAAACAGATGATTAAATTCTTCAGTTGAATTATTTATATTTCCCAAAAAGATACGCCACTCCGAAACCTGACAAGGAAGTTACTTTAAGGGAAACTTTATCTGTGGGTGAATGGATGGATGGATGGATGGGTGGATACTGTAGATAGATAGATACTCTGATTAGATAGATAGATAGATAGACAGACAGATAGATATATACTCTGATTAGATAGATAGATAGATAGATAGACAAGACAGACAAGACAGACAGACAGACAGACAGACAGATAGATAGATAGATAGATAGATAGATAGATAGACACTTTATTTATCCAGTAGTAAATCCAAACCATATCTTCATATCTGTGCTTGTTAAATGTAAGGAATTGGGTTAAGATAGATCTGGGCATCATGGTCAGGTGACAGCATATATTAACGTTAAATTCTATAGTGGGAACAACTAAACTATTTACAGTACTGGTTACATCCTATAATATTTTTTTACTTCCCTGTTTGTCACATGCATGGTCTGCACGGCTGCTTAAACTTAATCAATGTTAAAAGATGTTCACTTTCCAAGTTTAAAACCACAGCCCACTATTCCATCTCACCACCATGTAACATTTAATAGATATCGATCCTTTTGCTTTTGTTTAATTGGAACTTTCACCTCATTATAATTTTAATTAAAAGCTGAAGCGTAATCACTCAGGGGTTTTCCCCCCTTTGTCACCTTCCCCCTCAAAAGCAACAGAGCCAGAAAAGATTTATGTGATGTCATGACTTTCAGGTTAGGAGTTTAAAGCGGCAGTATGTAACATTTCTTAATCGTTTAAAAACGTACCATTATTAGGTCAGGAGTATAAACGGAGGGGAAAGTTAATGGGTTTTTATCCAGGCTTAGAAAATAAACGACAATACATCCAAAAACCAAACCTATAGAACTTCAGAAAGCTGGAGTGCAAAAAAAAAAAAATGACATTCAACTTTGATAAACGTTAACTTAGCATTCTAGAACTGATCAAACCCCACAGAATTTTATGGGATTAAAAAAAATAATGTTGCTTTCTTTCTTGCTGTTATTTTAGTGATTTGCATCGCGTAATTATTTCCTCAGCAAACATTTTATTCAACAAGTCTTAAATCGTCTTGTGTGTGTACTGACTTGCCAATGCTTCCATCAATTTAATCCGCACAGTGAATATATATTCATTATTTTTCCATTGTGAGATTCTGAAAAAAATTACGTAGCATTGTTTTAAATCCTGCTTGGGCTCAGAAGCTACGAGATTCCGAGCTGGTGCAGGCTGAGATTCGCTTCTAATAACAAAATAAAAGTAGTTTATTTAAGTGTACTTATTTTAAATTGAAATTTAGAAATTTAAAATTGTACTTTTTTTTAAAGTATTCTAATATTTGTTTTGGACTGATCAAAGATATATTAATGAGCACTATGGCAGCAGAGTGGTTAACACTCCTGCCTCACAGAAAGAAGGTCATAGGTTCGATTCCCACCCAGGGGGTTTCTGTATGGAGTTTGCATCTTCTCCCCATGCTTGCGTTGGTTTTTGCCAGGCTCACACTCTAGCTGTCTTAAGTATTAGCCCTGCGATTAACTGCTGATTGTCCAGGGTGTACCGCGAATCACACACCAAGTTAGCTGGGATAGACTCAAGTGACCCTGAACAGGATAAGCGCTAGATAATGAATGAATGAGTGAATGAATAAACGAACAAATCTACAGTCCATCTGGTCAATACTATTGACTTAAGCAAATTTATCAACAACAAAAAAAAAAAGTCTACTTTCTCATACTTCATACTCGTTAGATGGAGATTAGTACGAAAAAAATCAGTATAAAATTTAACTAGTGGAGTTTTTAAAATCTACTACATTTACACCTAAAGAGTACTCAAAGTAAATTTGAACATACCGGTAACTAGTACACTAATAGTATTTGTATCCGTTTACTTTAATATCGACTTTCAGGAACTGAAAAGTGGGCTAGAAGAATAGAACTAGTATATTTAGATGATACTAGAATTATAATAATGATCTTTTTTTCTATAATATATTATATATTTTAGATTATAATATGATAATAGAATTCTTTAGTTGACATACAGAATTAGTTCTCAGTCTAGTTGTATTACAAATGTAGTCAACTTATAAATGCACTATTGTACACTGAAAAATGGCCCATTAAGTCTGATGAAGTGTTCAAATACTCCACTTACACGTACACCAATAGTACATTGATCTTACTTATTCTTTAGAGAGAGTCAACTTGGAATTTTGACTTTAACAGCACTTAAGTCTCCTCAATAAAATAAACTTTAGTTAGACCTTTCTTTTCTAAAGGTGATGAAATCTGATCTTTTTTTTTTGCGTGGAATTTACAGCAGATACACAAATCCTCTTTAGACTTCTTTAGTCTTTAGAGGTGGTGACATCAGGAGCCACCACTTCCACATTTATTTCAAGATAAAACGCATCCTACTTAATAACTTGGAGTCTGATAACTCCTCCAGAATTTCTGAATCTGAGATTTGTTTCAGGGGATTATCACATCTAGTTTTAACACCTTTGCGACATTCAGAGACGGCTTCTGAGCGAACCGGAATGACGGGACATATTTGCAGAACGGTAAAGGTTTTTCTTCACATCCAAATAAAGCGATCTCGTGACAGCTTGACGAATTGAACAATTTATGAGAGCAGAGGAATAATTTAGCTGTAAGTACAACCTGAAAGGAAACTAGCGCTACTATCCTGGATATGTCTAGGTTCTATTGTATAAGGCGTTAGACAGGATATTGACGGTGCAGGATTGCATGGAGTGATAAGGAATTCTAAAATAGATAGAATGCTAACATTCAGCAAAGTCTGAGCAGGTTTGGATTCTAAAAAAAATCGATTCTAAGGAGTAGCATGTATTTTTGTAATTCAACTTCTCAAGCCTCAAAGTAACATTATCAAAGGAACGTTATTAAATCATCACCTGATCTGTTGAACATGGAGTATTACTCAATTAACTTTAATCATTAAGGGCAAAACCAACATGTGAAATGGAAGGAGTCACTTACATTCTGACCAATTTAATTGGTCTTAACACTGTTCCTAATTTTTTATCCACCAGAATTACTGTTAGATGAGCACTGGCAAAGGAGTAAGAAAGTAAGAAAGAGAAAGAGAAAGAAAGAGAGAGAGAGGTCAATTAACAGTAGAATATCAAATAGAATATCAGTCCACATCCATTCTGATATTTTTACATTGTCTTTATTAGCATCGTTTCTGTTTTATACCACAGTCTAGCTAAATTCTCGAATCTTTGGTCAGTAAGGCGTATAACGTATTGATATATTATTTAGTGCCAGTAGGCGTTATTGATATTCTCGATCAGCAGATTTGGCAGAAGTGCTGGATACAAGGCCAAAACTAATATATAGAGTATACTATAATATTCAATAGGGTTACTAATCCGACAACTTATCAAATGACCTGTATAGTGAACGCCCAAATTAAACATTAATGCACATTTAATAAAACACAACGAAGTGTTGTGATGATGTCATTTTGTATCAAAATATGTTGGAGTCTGCAGTATATCTATTACAAATACACCGATCGAGCATAACATTATGACCACATTCTTAATACTGTGTTCCTATTATTGTGATGGCCCTCCATTTGCTGCCAAAGCAGGGCTGGACCCATCGACACATGGACTCCCCATGACCCCTGACGAGGTGTGTGTGGTATCTGACACCAAGACCTTAGGCCTGTTTTTTGTGCCAGGCGAGGTCCCTCACCATGTACTAGAAAAATAATACACATTTGGATGGAAACTGTCGCTTAGTTGTTAGCATGTCCACCTCAAAACTCTGGGGGTTGATTCCCACCATGTTAATGTGGAGTATACATGTTCTCCCTGTGCTTTAGAGGTTTCCTTCAGGCACTCCACATTCCTCCCTCAGCCCAAAGGCATGCATTTAGACTGAACTTGCCATCTTTGAATTATCTATAGTGTGTGAATGTGTCTGTGTGTGTAATTGAATCATTGTGCCCAAAGTCTCCTGGGATAGACTCCAGGCTCTTGGACGAATGGTTCAGGCACATCCAACCTGACCACTTTCCACTAACAGCTTCCTCAATTTTTTTTACCTCTTATTTTTTAGCCTTGCTGCATGTTTAACATTAAAATTATATTATGATATAAACTTATCCGTGATGCCTCCAGGTGAAAAGCACAGTGTAGTACGCATCAACATGGGAAGCACAATAGCACAATTCTATTAGTTTCAGTACTAATGATTTAAAACAAATTGAGGGGGAAAAAAAGAAAAAAAAACATTTATACGTTCTTGCTATAAAAAAAAAAAAAGAAACGGGGGGGGAAAAAAAAAAAAAAAAAAGATATTAAAACAGTTCATCATCAGGTTATATTGAACAGCTTTCACTGTTAAAGTATGTTCTGGAATATAAAACCACTGGCAATATTCATTCGATACGTATTCATTAGATATAAAACTAAAGGAGTGAATTTGGACAGAAACTTTATATAAACACTTAAAAGCAGACATAAAATAACGGGGGGAAAAACATCAACAGCACAATGTACATTACCAAAGCTATAAAAGCCTAGAATGAAAATGTCCATCAATCACTACAAGTGACGATGCAAACGAGCTGCACATATGAACATAGGGGTTTTATGTTCTGCCTGAAGATAAGCATTTGAAAAAACATTTAGCTGGATGTTAAGCAGTGTGTGGCAGTCCAGTACGATCCTCATGCAGCGCTGTGCTGAAAGAACACGCCTAGATAAGATAGTTGAGGTGTTGGCATGCAGAGAGCCTGGCCAACCTGGCCTGGAGGGTTTGGGCAAAACCATGAGTCAAATGGCATGAGTCAAATCCATTTTCGGGACTAATCCTGCATTCTACTGGCATCCGGAAAGCGTTTATAAAAAATAAAAAAAAAGTCATAAAAAATAAGAACAATGGAGCGCTGTAGAAAAATCTAGATGAGCTACATAGAACAGATTGGATGAACTTTACACTGATTTTGGGGTAGAATATATACATAGTCTAAGAATATACAAAAGGCTAATGGACAAAAATCCCATGCTGATACAATGCAAAGGAAAAAGTCCATGTGCTTATCGGCATTTTGGAATGACAAATATCAGTAATAAAATGTTTTATGGAAAGCACAAATATTTTCAGGCTAAATATCTGAAAATCATTGGCATCCACTATGAATTATCATTTGAAATTATTATTTGTATTTTTTTTTTTCATTTTCTATATTTAAAAGTGGTTTATTTCGATAAAGTATTCCGTGCTGGAACACGCTCAAGGGTCAGCGATATATCTAAAAAATTTTTTTAAAAATAATAAAAAGTGTCCATAAGGAATATTTAAATGTTTTAGATCTTCTCTCACTCTCTCACTCTCTCACTCTCTCACTCTCTCACTCTCTCACTCTCTCACTCTCTCCGTTTCGGAGCTCGTCACGTCGCTACACTTGAGCGTGTTGACGAATCCACTGCCGGAACTTTGTAAGTCGTGTGTAGACGCCAGGTTTATTGCGTCGTGCACAGCCTTCGCCCCAACTCACTATCCCACACTGGAACCAAACATTAGCCTCTGAGAGACAAACCAGAGGACCTCCTGAGTCTCCCTGCACAACACACAAAAGATATCACATAAGATCCGTATAAAATTTAGCAAGACAAAAAAAGAAAGCTAAACATAACAAGAAGACTAGTGTGTATACGAAAGTAATAATAAAAGGCAAAATAAAGGAGACTGGAAAGATTAATGGAAGACAGTTGGATGTATGAGCAAAAACAAAAGTTCATAGATTAAAGAAGAAATAGATAACGGTAAAAGAGCAGTAGCGGGTATAGAGGAAAAAAAGATTAATAGCGAATAAGAGAGAGGAAGTAGATTGGAAAATTAATATGCAGGAAAAGAAGAGTGCACGAAAAAGGAAAAGAAAAATGAGCCAGAGGAAAACATGGAACGAAGCAAGAAACGGAGATAAAAAAAAAAAAAAAAACATTAATTGAAGAGATAAAATGCAGAAAGAGGATACAAGAAGAGGACGTTTTAAAGCCTGAGCAAAAAAACAACCTATAACGCTTTACACTGCCCTTAAACGTAGCTGCTTTTATCTTTAGGTTTCAGGTTTGAGTTACAAGGCGTCCAAGTTGTTTGATGTCTACATCACCCATAACCGTTTCTGGAATAATATCCTTACATCGTCACATTCATGCTTCACAATCTTTTTTTATTTATTTATTTTTTAAATAAACCATTTTGTTTCTAATTATGCCCTTAACTAGGACAGCGAGTCTAGAACAGAGTTGGAATAATTACTTGCTTTATATTAAATTGATTTAAAAAAAAGAAAAAAAAAAAAAAAACAGGAAAGAATGGGCAACATCCCTTTCGCAAAACTTCAGCAACTGGTTTCCTCAGTTCCCAGATGTGACACCGTTTTAAACATGGTAAACGTAAACGGCCAGGAAGATTAGGAAAGACCTCAACCACCCCAACAACAGACTGTTCTCTCTGTTACGGTCAGGGAAGCGTTTATGCTCCTTAAAAGCGAACACAGAGAGAACGAGGAGGAGTTTCTTTCCGCAAGCTATCCGGGCCCTAAACCAGAACTCCATCACATAACACACACACACACAACTTTTTGCTTTTTGCACACACATGCACAAAATTGCACAGAATGTATATGTACACTGCATATATTATATTATTGCACATGTGCACATTGCATATAGATGTACATTTGTAATTGGTAATTACTGCACTTATTGTAAATATTATTTATATACAACCGACCCCATGTACACTTTTCTTTCTCTCCCTCACCCCTATTTACAGCAAACTTTCGAACAATCGTCACAGCATTTCAGTGTATGTTGTACTACGTATGATTACCGTATATTCCAGCGTATAAGTCGACTTTCTACACCCAAATATTAATATCAAAATGATGGGGTCGACTTATACGCCGGGTACAGAATTTACCAGGTGCAAAAATTAACGGTACACCAGTAATGCTATGTATACAGTGCACGCCG
>JAOUQX010000041.1:14566164-14579264 GCA_028566295.1 Liobagrus marginatus | reverse complement strand
CACACACACACGCACACAAACACACACACACACACACACACACACACACACACACACACACACACACACACCCAACCTACACACACACACCAACCTACACACACACACACACACACACACACACACACACACACACGTGTCCCACATGAAGCCAGAGCGAGTGCTTCAGGCTCTAAAACGTTACTTGGCTGCTGAGCAGAAGGATCGGCGACACACACTCCGTCATTACCAGCACATCGAGTCTGTAGACCCTCAGAAGGCCGAGCAGATGAAGTTCCAGGTGCTCACTGTTTATATTAGTCTGCCTTGTTCATGTCCAGCTTCAGTCTCGTCCAGTCGCTTCAGCAGGCCACTTTAAGTTCTAGAAAATGTTTTTTATCATTTTATAAAATCTAGCGCTGAAAGAACTGTACAGTTAGGACATGTTCTCTGTTCTGGTCTTACGTTGATCTCGTCTTTTCTCTTATTTATACACGCACACACCTCTCCCAAGTGTTTAATGATGAACTCAGCAGAAATATTAACATAATAGTTAAAGAACAAGGAGTAACAAGGAGTGCGCTTATAAAAGAGTGCATTTAAATTAAGGGCTAGAGGAGCAAAAGAGATTTTATAAGGAAGTGTAAATACGGACGGACGGACGGACGGACGGGTAGATAGTTTCAAAGTTTATTGGTCACATGTACATTATACGTGGTACAACATACAGTGAAATGCTTTGAAATAGCTATAGATAGGTTAATAGATAATAGATAGGATAATTGATTGATTGAATTGTATTTTCTATTTAATTTGTAATAACACTTGGAAAATTCAGAGAAACAATGTAAGATTTCAGGAAGGTTAAGTGTTTTGTTTTTCTGGTTGCAGGTGTACACTCACCTTCATGTGATTGAGGAGAGGATGAACCAGAGCTTAGCTCTGCTCTATAAGGTTCCAACATTGGCTGAGGAGCTCCACGATGAGATCCGTACGCTCTTTTACTTCTTCTCTTAAAACTAGCTTTAATATTGACGCCTCTTAGTAAACTCCTAAATAAATCTTATAATACTATCATAAACATGAATCTAAAATCCTCTTCAACTGTCTGCCTGTCTGTCTGTCTGTCTTTCCGCCTGTCTGTCTGTCTGTCTGCCTGTTTGTCTGTCTGCCTGTCTGTTTGCCTGCCTGCCTGTCTGTTTTCCTGTCTGACTATTTGTCTGTCTGTCTGCCTGCCTGCCTGTTTGTCTGTCTATTTGTTTGTCTGTTTGTCTGTCTGTCTGTCCGCCCCGATACAGAGGAGCTGGTGCGGACAGAGAGAGGTGACATCAGCGAGCTCATGACCACGTCCTTCTCCGAGACACGCACCACAGAGGAGTTGCTTCCTGCTGAGAGTGAGGAAGAGAAGGAGGATGAAGAGGAGGAGGAGAGAGCTTTCCAGAACCGTCCTTACCCACCTGCCATAGGTATTTATGACCCCTGCTTTAGAACCTAATATATAAAGAACGAAAACAAATTCTGTCTTTGATTGTTGTATTTTGCGCTCCAAAACTTTTGTACAAATTTTGCTTTTTATGTTTCAGTAACAAAGTAATTAGTAAATAAATTAAAAAAAAAATATTATTAAAAATAAAAATAATTTATTGCATGAATTTCTTAATTATACATTTGGATGTTTTTTATGCTCAAGTATGTTTTTAAATGCAAATTAAAAAACCGGTAAGCAAAAAACACGAAAAAACCACAAAAACATTATTTAGTTTAACGTTTACATGCAGAACATATAAAAACTAATATGATTAAGCTAGTCGAAACTTTTAACATGGAGGAACCTTAGTACTTTGCTTACATCCTGGATAATATATTAATTACAAGGTTTGTGGTCGATTAATGTTATGTGGTGCATTAATATGGTTGCAAATCATACACTACAAAAAAAGAAATTTCTTTTTTTACATACAGTATGTATGCACAATTCTAAATGAATTAATTTATAATAGAAATTTTCCCCAGTTCATTGTTGAAATAAAAAAGAAAGTTTAAAGTGTTCCAACAAGTGCCTTTTACTTTCTACTTTTTTTTTTTTTCCATCATACAATCAAGATCCTCAGCCGAGCAGCAAGAAAGGTAAGATCTCTGTCTAGGTTCCCAGACTCCATATTTTGTCTGCTTTCTTCCACGGCTAATTGAATTGTTTCCCCACAGCGTCTGCTGTAGACGAATACGATTACAGCACGTCTGAGAGAGCTCCCACCTACGAATATGAGGAGAAGGTGACATGCATCAGAGTAATATTACACCTCTGGAAAAGCCTTAGTGGGCAGTTTAGTCTAGCAGTGTATTTATGGCATGCGGTGTTGTTTTTACTGCTGGATGTAACTGCGGTGTGAGAGTCAGCTCAAAGTACCGTAAGTATGGTGCAACTAGATAAACAGTCCTGAATGGGATTAGAAAGTGAGTATGAATTATGGATGATGAGGTTTTAGTATTTTTGTGAGTACTAAGGTGTTCTTTTTTTTTTATGGTCTACAGTTTAACACCTCGGTGGAGCTGAAGCAGGTGGTCTACAAGTCTCCAGGAATCCAACGTGATGAGCTGGTTAGTAGTTTAAATCTATTATATATGAGTAGTACAGTATCAATATCACAGTTATGTTGACTAGGACAAGACACTCACACTTATACTGTATAAAACAGTTAAATGTTGGATACATATGTGATGAGAACCTAATCATACAGTGTAATCATATGCCCGTATATCCGGTTATTTGTATATCCATTATTTATCTAACCCTAACGCTAACCCTATCCACCCACACACCCACCCATCCCATTATTTATTCATCCTTCCATCCATCCTGTTATTTATTCATCAATCCATCCTGTTATCAATCCCGTTATTTATTCATCCATCCATCCCATTATGCATTCTGTTATCCATCCATCCTTTTATCCATCCATCCTGTTATTTATTCATCCATCCATACATCCAATTATCAATCCATCCATCCTGTTATCTATCTATCTATCTATCTATCTATCTATCTATCTATCTATCTATCTATCTATCTATCTATCTATCTATCCATTTATTCATTCATCCAACAATCCACCATCGTTTTATTTGCTCATCCATCAATCCTTCTATCAACCTCCCTTCTTTCCCTCTATCCATCCATCCATCCATCAATATATTCATCCATTTATTTGTTTTTCGGTCAATTTATTTACGATTAATTTATTACATTTATTCATCTACACGTTCATGTATCCATCCATTCACCCATGTGTATGTATGTACATTTATACATTTATTTCCCATCTATCCATTAATCGCTTAATCCACACTTCCATAAAACCATTTACACATCAATTGCCTATATTTCCATCCATGCATACACCAATCAATGTATCTATTCATCCAAAACTATCCATCCAATCCCTTTCCTTGTTTTCCTTTTCTACTTCTTAGCAGCCAGATGTTCTTGAGACATTTAACCGTGGTGCCATGGTGGGGCTTCTGGTAGTTGCGGTTGCAATTGCCATGGTGATGGTGATCAGCTTGCTGCTGGTGCGTCGTAAGCCATATGGCACTATCAGCCACGGCATTGTGGAAGTAAGTGAAGTATTTCATTGTTTTCTGTAATACTTCCTCTAACCCTTAGTCTGTAGTTCCAGCTGCAAAGCAAAACACCGGTTTACATTAATGCGCCTGCTTTAATGTGGTATTGTGTTTAAAGTAACATCTTATGCAGGGACGGATGTCATTGCTGAGATGGTAAAGTCTTAAACAGACTCTGATGCTTTCCGCCACTGTATGATGTACGACGCTGTTATTCCATCTATAAAAGTGCATGACACACTCTGCTTACTCTCGATGCAGGTGGACCCGATGCTGAGCCCAGAGGAAAGACAGCTCAGTAAGATGCAGAACCACGGCTATGAAAACCCAACTTACAAATTCTTTGAGCAAATGAACTAAAGCTAAACAATCACACCCCCTTTTTCACTCACTTCCTGTTTACCAACCGGGGTTTCTATAGCAACCCCTGCCCCCTCCCCATCACTATCTGTCCGTTTCCATGGCCAACGATCAAGCTCAACCTTAAACAAAGGCAGGCAAATACAGAGTTTGCACCCAAATGCTGTCAGAAATAAATAAAAAGAGACAAGTAGATTTATACGTCCGGTCTCTTAAAAAAAAAAAAAGATTCCGTTTCGTTTAAGAAGATGCTGAAACCAGAGCATGTCATGCAATCATACAGTATCATCATCAATCAGAGCTAGGATCATTTTGGCTGCTGCTCTGGTTTCAGCATTGCATTCTGGGAATTTATTTTATTTTATTTTTTTATTATATGTAAAATGAAAACTCACGTAACACTTTTGATTGATTTCCTTTCCAATCATTTTTTTTTTCTTTTGTGTGAAACTGTGATGTGGGTGATGTCATCATTTATATTTCAGCATGTAAATATACAAAGGGGAAAAAAATGGAAATCACTGTAGCGCTTATAACATGCAACCCTTTCTGCTGAAATGTAGATATGACACTTGGCTGATTGCATTTCTAAGATCTCTCGGTTCATTCCCGAGAGTACAAGAGTCTAGCGATTCCTCTCAGACGTCTCTTACTTCACCACGATACTATTATTCATGTGAAAATAAATCCAATCACAAAATCAAATCATCGTTCCAAATATAACACCGACTTAATGGATTAGCGCTTATTTTTTCTGACTCTTATTCATTGTAATGCTTCTTAGGGAAGATTTTCAAAAAAAAATCACTGATCTGCCGTCCACTAACTGAACTTAAAGAAGAGCATGCTGAATTTGGTGTATTATGCTATAAACGTACTTGTGTTGTTCCTGTTTTTATGCTTTTGGAAACTAAAATGGTACAGTTAGACCAAACAAAAAAAAAAAAAAAAAAAAAAAACGCGTGTATAACTGAAAAGGTATCTACACTAGACGTTTCTGTTGTTCATTCGTATCGATGCGCCGTGTGGAATGTCGAATTTTCAAAAGATGACTTTGTGCTGCTCACAGAGAGAGTAAAAAAAAAATCCTAACATGGCTGATTGAAAACGGACTGTTGTATAAACCAGCACAAGACAACGACGCCGTAACTTGACTGAATGTATATTTAGGTAGACGTCGATTTCATAGGCTTTGGATTTGTTTATTTTCTTCCCCGATACAAATTCTATACGATCCGCTTCTACTCGTTGTAAGTAGTTACGTTGGATTTTTTCATACAGCATCTAAACGTTATTGTTTGTTAACACATCGTTTTGTTTGAAACGTGGTTTTTTTTTTTTTCTCGCTAAATCAGAAGAGGTCCTCGGTGTCGGAAAGATCAGGGTCATGCAGCCCCGATCTTCCGATATGTGACGCTAACCGATTCGTTTGCTAGCCGAAGTTTACTTTGGTGTAATTTTAAGAAACGATGTCTGTTACGGGATTAACCTCAGAATTGCTTTCGGAAAGGGAAAATTTTTCCAGTGCTGTTTTATTTTATTATTATTATTATTATTTAAAAAGAAAAAAAAAATAATTTCCTTAGCCGTAGACATCACTGAACTTTTACAACATCCCCTAACTTTTTCCGTACAACGCGATTCATAAATCATTTCTACCATGAGCCCTTTTAAAACAACCGTAGAAACAGCGCCTCCACTGGAAATCCTCGAAAATGACGTCCCTTTTTTTTTTTTTTTTTTTTTTTATTACTAATTTTACTGATTACGTTCGCACTTTTACAAACACTAGTGGTGCAAGTTCATGCTTTCTGTATAGGACTGACAGGTCGGGTTCGGAGTGTATTTGAATAACAGGCGTTTTACATAGAGAGCATCGCTGTGTCTATGCTGTGGCTGCATTATGATATGTAAAAGTAGCCTGAGTTTCCTGTATAGACTGTACAGCCTGTTTAGGAGATAGAGATAGTACCACACTCTTCTCTGTTAAATGCAGTTGAATCATAGACGAGAATCTACCTGCTTGTTTAGGCCCCGTTTAAAACAGTTTCCGTGTCGGTAACGCCGCATTTAAAGGATGCAACTCAAGGCATCATGCACATTTATAAGGCAAAAATAAAGACGTTTGCGTAATGAATCTCATCAACAGGTTTGATCATGTGACATCATCGATCTTCTGTTATGTGAAATCCGTGAAAATCGATTCGATCTCTCCATTTCAAAGTGTCTACATAAGGGTTTGTGAATGTTCAAACATCACCTGGGTAGAACTGACTTCTGAATGTGTTTCAATGTCCGGGTTTAGGATCCTTCAGCTAAAGCGTCAATTTTTTACCAGCATTTAGCCGAGTTAAAACAGTGTATTCTGTAGTGATTAAACGGAAATTTGTATAGTTTTCCTCATAACTATTCCTGCTTGTCCAACCCAATGTAAATGTAAACATTGTAACGAAGATTTGAATTGCTGCAATATTGCGTTTTTTTTTTGTTTGTTTGTTTTTTAATGCTGTGTATGTTTTTTTCCCCTGGATGTAATAATGTGTATTTTTATTTATAAGTCATTCTCTGTTGGAGTTCGGGTCATGCTTCTTCGCTCACTAAACAATGGAATAAATGGATTCATTTGCTAAAAGAAGAATCGGTGCTTTTTGCCCTGGATTTGAATGTATCACAGTGACGTGGTTTCTGTAAGCAATTTAAACAAGCATGTTGCCTGGGCTAGAAAACGAAGCACAAGTGCATTTAAATGGGTTCATTGCCATGTACTCATAAGAACGGTTCACCAATTCGTCAAGCTATTAAAAAAATAGTTTCCATTTTTTTTTTCAAAGTGTCTTTTGTCTAAAATGTGTTGTATGTTTAATTGGCCTCCCTTTCCAATAAAGATAGTATCATATGTAGGAATATGTTGATTTTGGACAGTTGGTGAACCAGTGCTTTGAAGGTCAACTTTATGGGATTTTGAAGCGCTTCAGTTGTGATTTAATCCCCAACAAAACGATGTTTTCAAATATTTTTCAAATTTCCGTCAAATCCCTGTTCCTGGATGTGATAACTGATTTGCTGTATTTCGAGAATGGATGTATCTGAGAACTGGTTTGGCTAATTGTACTTACATTAAAAATGTTAATAAAATTACAAATGACCCATAAAATCCATTGGGAGATGTCACTGATGTCACTTCGTTTGATACAAGCTATGATAATAGAACACATTGCTCATTGCCTGTTAAAACACAGAACTAACATGAGGCCAGTTGATTATGAGATTAGCATAATATAATATCATATATTATTATAACGGTCATAATAGTTGCTGGCTGAGAGTCAGGTCATATTCAGACATAGAAATCGAACTGAGTGCTTAAGGTGTTGGGCTACTAATAGGAAGGTTGGGACCCTTGAGAAAAGGCCGCGATCCCTCAACTGCTTAGTTGTATGTATTACATAAACGTGTCGGATAAGAGCGTCTCTAAATGCCTTACATGTAAATAGTAATAAAGTAATAGTAAATCAACATGCAAAATGGTCCAATACTATTATCACTATCATATATGTAGAACTATACTCAGGCATGAATTAGGAATAGTGACTGGAAGAAACCAGGAAAACAACGGAAAACTATGACATCAACATATTTAGTCATTAAGTCATTCATTACTGAGATCTAATAATAAGGTGAGGGCAAAAATACTTCCCTTTAGACTGCAGTGCTGTTGTATTATTGATTCTGATAGGGCAGTTGTTGATTTATTATTTTTATAACAGCTCTGGAAGTAGTGGCAGGTATAACTAAACCGAGGGTTGCCAGCTGTAGAGGAAAGCCTCTCAGTATGATGCTGCCACACCATGTTTCAGTGTTACCACGCTCCATCTTCAGCTTATCGGAGTCATTATTGATGTCTTTACTATCAAGCAACAGCACTATTATACAAAAAACAGCCTTAAAAATGAATTAGTTCTGGATGGGGTAAGTCACAGCCAGACATTGGCGTAAGAGATCAATAATTATTGTGAGCGCATAGCGTGTGGCATGGTGGCAAAGTGGTTAGCACTCCTGCCTTGCAGTCAGAAGGTCATGGGTTCAATTCCCACCCAGAGTGTTTGTTTGGAGTTTGGATGTTTTCCCTGGGTACTCTGGTTTCCTCCAAACACATGCAGTTGGTCATAGGTGAATTGTCTACTCTACATTGTCCGTAGGAATGAAGTGTTCATGAATAGCATCTCTAAATTCCCTCGCTAAAAACCTAGATTTGTTTATTTTGTGCATTCTTGATTTATTAGAGAAGCTTGCTCATCATCATCATCATCAAAAAAAGAAAGAAATAGGGCAGCTTAAATAAAAAGCAAAGGTACTAAATCTCATAAACAAGCTGATGGTGTCACGCCCACGGACTATATCCGAGTGGCAGCTAGATGGCGGCATCGAGAAACCGTTCAAAATGGGCGTGGACTACATTTGTATGTGTGTGCACTTCCCACCTGTTCTCCATACTGATCCACCACACCTGCAAACACTCTCCTCATCATCACCACAGAGTATAAAAACCCCTCACTCTCCCTGCTCTGTGTGTCATTGTTAGTGTTTGTGCTTCATAACGCTGCTTGCTGGTCCATGCTTAGTATATAAAGAGTTTTTGGTCAAGTGCTTTGAATAAAAGAAGCCATGTTTTCTGCGATTGCGTCTGGGCATCGTTACTGCCGCCACTCTGCTAGCCGATCATCACATCTGGTTTGGAAAGAGATATTTTCCTTTTTCCTGCGACATCCTGCCCTGGTTCATTATCCTGAATGAGGTAACGCCTAATACCACAGTCCTAATTCCCTCCATACAGAATGTTGAACCATCTGCTCCTGCGGCCTCTCATGAAGCATGCCATTTGTATTACTTTACCCCAATGATGTCACTGGGTCTAACCTAACCTGGGTCTAAGGACCTGCTATGCATATTTTGGGTAATCTCAGTGGTAATAATCAGTGGTAAAGACCCATAAACAAGTTGCTTGTAAATATTGCCATTTTGTAAACGTTTCCGACAATAATAAATGAGAATGAATTAAATTTCTCTTGCTATCGTTGATGGATAAGGACAAGAATCAAAAACAATTCGTTTTTTCTTACTTTTTACATTTTTATTAGTATAATGATTAGTTTTGTTAATGACATGAAAATAGAATGATTAAAAATACACAGAACCTGAACAGTGGCTTATTCATTGTTCGTAGTTCACTGATTGAACAGCAGGTGGCAGCAGCGTATTGATTATCTAGCAGACACTTTTTACAGGTTAATGTGAGATAAATAATGTTTAGGCATATTTTGTAACCTCTAACTTTTTTTTTATTTTATTTTTTAACACTGTGCTAATTACTATATAAATTAACTATACATCAATATATATTTCATTTGTGAATTATTCACTAATACATTTAGGTGCCTCTAAAGAAAAGCAATAACGATTGTGGACATAATCATATGTCAGAAGGTCGAATGCTGAGAGCTTAATTGCTATTTATTGTGGAACTAAAAGCCATACAGAGTGACGATCCAAATGAGAAGATGGTCAATGCATGGTGATGGTAGCACATAAGCTGAGATTTGCACCACACTGTCCTGGGATCTCAAGTATTGTTTAGCTATGCGCGTGCGACTCGTGGTATTCCTTAATTGCTAAATCCCTTTTTAATTGCAAAAATGACTGTATTCAGATTGACGTATTTTAAACAAAGGAAACACCAAGACTATAATATGGTGCATAATGTTCCTTCATCAATGTTAAAAGTGCATACCTTTTGTGTCGGATAATTATCTGTTTCATTTTTCAAAAAGACTCTGTCTTTTGTTTCTTTCAGAATTCTTGAAATGTTTCCAGTATGCCTATTGGCTAAAAAAGATTAATCATAGCGAGAACTCTGTGCCATTGTGATCCTGGGCATTAAGCCCAGTTTAGCACAATGGCTCATGGCTGGTGACCCCCAAAAAGAGCAGATGGCCACCACATTAATGGTCTACCAAGGCAGATCTGAAGCCCAAAATCCTTGACTGGCTAGCGATAATGTCATTACTGTTTTTCAGTGGATTAGATGAAAGTTTCTCCTCTCAAATGTTCTAAGATGTTTCTTAAAATATTTTGAAATCCTTAGCTTTCCACGTAATACTGTTTGCTCCACTCAATGCCTGTTTAAGGCTACTGAAGCAGAAGATTGATCCACCTGCTTTAACGATGGGAAACCCTGAGGTCTGGAATGATTTCTCCTTCTAAATGGGTTTGATACCACAAATGTCCAGCATGCTAATAATAAGACTGTAGAAAATCTACAGTGCCAATATCACTAACAGCTGTGCTTGTCTCCGTGTTTATTTTGCATTTATTCTCTAAAGGTTACAAAATGGTGCTACCATCATCAAGCTTCATTGAGTGGATGATATTCTCAGGATGACGAGCAGTGTTGGGTTTCCACTAACTGTTAAAAGGCAAATTTTTGGTCCCATCAGAAAAAAAAAAATTTTTTCCCCATGAACTGGCCAACATGCATTCGGACACATTTTTTAAAGTGATTTCATACGGCATACCCACTTTGTTTTTATACAAATATTCTTTTAACAAATGCATTTATCCTGAGCTCTACTTCTAATAAAGACATCTCAAGCAAGTGGTGGTGACTTTAATGATATTATATTTCTTACCTGATGCCCACATCTGGCAGTAGATGGAGACAAATTCAAGCACAAGCGGGTTTGATAATTGTAGGAATATGGATGTAATTGTTGAATTATAACATGTAACATTAACCTATAACAAACATTTAATATACAAGAAACATATTTTCATTCTTACGATAATTATGCAATATGTTTAACAAAATATGTGACATAATAGGACTTATACTGTATATTTAGGCATCGTTAAGAAAGGTTTAGCATTATACAGAAGATTTAAAGTTTTAATTTTAAAGTTTAAAGATTTACGCAACCTATCTCTAATATGGTATAATTAGTTAGGGTTAGGGTAAATGCTTTGCAATAAATCAAGCAATTTTTTTTTAAACTTGGCTTAAACCCCAAATACTGTTTTTATAATACATAGCATTTTGTTGCAACCTGAGGGGTTAATTGACAAGAGGGAAGTGGTAGCTCAGTGGTTAAATTGTTGGACTGCTGATCCAAGGACCAGGGCTTGATACCCAGCATCACCAAGATACCACTGCTGGGCCCCTGAGCAAGGCCCTTAACTCTCAACTGCTAGGTTGTAAGTCACTCTGGATAAGAGCGTCTGCTAAATGATTTAAATGTCAAATTCCGAATGTTAATTATGAATATTTAAACACTACCAAATAAAATCTAGTGCCGAATAAAAGCTAGTATAATTTAATAGTCTAATTGTGCTTATTGTTCATAATAATAAGGACTTCCGCTCATGTACTTGTTACTTAGTAGGAGTGGTAGAGTGCTAGTACTTGCTGCTGTCCATGGTTCTGAAACCCTGTTTGTCTCCGCGCTTCTCTCTCTCTCTCTCTCTCTCTCTCTCTCTCTCTCTCTCTCTCTCTCTCTCTCTCACTCTCTCTCTCTCTCTCTCTCTCTCTCTGTGTATGAACTTGTTTTCATGACTTTATGAGCACGCACATTTGTATAACAACATGGGTATTACGACATAAGTATGTTTTATGAGGACATTTCATGAGTCCCCATAAGTAAAATAGTTTTAAGAACATACTAAACACTGTTTTATTAAAAATGCAGAATGGGGTGTGTGTGTAATGTGTAGGTTTAGTAGTAGGGGTAGGGTAGGGTAGGGTAGGGGTGTGTGTGTGATGTGTAGGGGTAGGGTAGGGGATAGAATGCACAGTTTGTGCACTATAAAAACCATTACGCCTATGGAATGTCCTCGCTAAGATAGCAAAGCAAGGTTGTGTGTTCTCACGAGTAACGTTTATTTATTTGTTTACTATTTATTTGTTTCTTTATTTAAAAGATCAAAAATAGGCAATTTATTCATTCTTGGTACTAAGACGTGTCCTCAAACGTATAGTAAGACGCACGCGCGCGCGCGTGTGTGGCTCTCAGATCCATGTGCTTTCTTTTCCTCCCTCCCTGTGACGTAACGGCCCGGTCTGCGAATCCTGGGTTCCTCGCGGCTTCAGACTGCTCGCACGCGCGGAGAGGTGCTGATTATCCGCTAGTGGCGACTTTTCTTCTTCTGCTTGTCGGAGTTCAGGTCGTTTATTACGGATTCTGTGAAGAATCTGCGAGGTACTGCGAGAGAGAGAGAGAGAGAGAGAGAGAGAGAGAGAGAGAGAGAGAGAGAGAGAAGCGGAACATTTTGAGCGAGTTTTCTTCTCTTGTTGCTTTGAGAAGACGGAGAATGAAGACGCCGACAATCTTGGCGCGCGCGATCGGTCTGGTGCTCATGCTGTCGGGTGCCGTTGTCTCCAGAAAAGGTAGGCAAACGGACGACTGTACTCTGCGCGCGCAGGGAAAAAAAGGAGAGAGAGAGAGAGAGAGAGAGAGAGAGAGAGAGAGAGAGAGAGAGAGAGAGAGAGAGAGAGAGAGAAGGAACAGGGGCTGTGTCCCAAATCTAGTCTGATGGCAAGAAAAACTCGTACCAGTTTCAATGAATGCATGATTTTCCTAAAATAGAGGTTAAGCTCTGCTTTAACCCTAACCCTAACCCTAAGATCTGCTCTAACCCTAACCCTAACCCTAAGCTCTGCTCTAACCCGAAGCTTAACCTTCAAAACTTTTCATATGACTTGAGTCTGAGAGCATGCAGTAGCACATGGAATTATATTATCAAGTATTAATATTGTCATCAAAACAGTTATGAAACAGTTATAAACAGAAACGAACAAAGGATGGCATACTGGATAAATAAATAAATAAATAAATGTGATCCTCAGATTCGTTCTTACTGCTTTCATCAGAATATACTGACTGCTATTATTCCAGATCTGAAATTAAAGTCAATATGCTTTTGGTATCATAAATGCTTTTCAGACATGTAGTCTCTGCAGTCATGAATCAAAAAGTAAACAATTTCCAGAATACTACAGAGGAGAGAGAGAGAGAGAGAGAGAGAGAGAGAGAGAGAGAGAGAGAGAGAGAGAGAGAGAGAGAAATGCAGACAGATAAATATACAAAGAC
>JAOUQX010000041.1:14555423-14566064 GCA_028566295.1 Liobagrus marginatus | reverse complement strand
CCCTAACTCACACACTAAGTTATCTGGGATAGACTACAGCGCCCCCACGACCCTGAACAGGATAAACTCTAGATAATGAATGAATGACTGAAGGTTTCATAGGACGTCTGCCAAAGTGTAGTAAGTTCGGAGATTTAAAGCTTGTGGGCATCAATCAATCAAACAGCATTCGTCAGCTAGCCTTAGTAAGTTGCTTGCTCAGGGTTGTAATTTGTAGTTTAAATGAGGCTAGCAGTTTACTTTTATTTGAAAGCCAGAAGCAAGCAAATTTGTGGAGAAATCTTTGCATATAGATATAAAGAATCATTACAATAGTTCAGTGATTTAGTTGAGAATGATTTACATTTATTGCCATTTACATTTACAACCATGTAGTTTAGTTATTTGAGGAAGAGGTAGTTCTTTAGTCATGTCTTGAAGCTAGCCGGTGACGAATACTGATGGGAAGTTTATTCCAGCACCTTGAAGCCACAACAGAGAAAAGTCTTAAGGCAGAACTAATTTGTATCCTGAGGGATGATGGGACCAGTGGAGCAGTCCTTATGGATCTGAGGGAGCGCCGTGGTGCAGTGTGTGAAGTAGTAAGAGCTTGGAGGTAAGAAGGTGCTGCTCGGTTTTTGGCTTTGTAGTAAAGCATCAGTGTTTTCAGTCGGATGCGTGCAGCTACCGGAAGCGAGTGTAGAAAGAACAGAAAAACGAAGTGGTGTGGGAGAATTTGGAGAGGTTGAAAACAGCTGCATTTTGGATCATTTTCAGAGGACAGACATGGCTTAGAGAAAGGCCTGGGTAGAGTCTCGGGACATTAGGGAGTTATGAGTTTGGGCTTATGGGGAGAAGTTTAGTAAGGACTATCCCGTGGTCATGGTCAAGGTTTCAGCTTCATGTTATCTTAGGGACTTTTTCCTTGCTGTAGATTTGGTCAGATGACATCTAAATGTACGGAACTCACAAGAAGATAGACTTCCTTTTGAGTGTTTGTTGAAGCACATCTCAACTGAAATCAGGCAAAGATCTCGATTTTCATACTTCTATTGAGTCAAAGCAATAATCCAGTGGTACGGGTCAGGGGTTGACCTTATAGGATTAGGTTCAGTGCCACTTCTTAGACTTTTGGTTCTGCAGTAAGGACTACTTCCTGCTTCCTCTTCAGGATTTTATAACCTTGTCGTGGTCACCTCTGGCTTGTTCAACTTTTGTAACAAGGTCTATTTTCTTTCTTAAATGCTATATAATTAAAAATGTTACATAATACTCCATGCTTAATAGAAAGCAAATATGACCTGACATATGATTCAGTAAGGCAATTTGTTGAATTCCTTGAGCGAATGCTACAAAAGGAACAATGCGTTGCCTGAAAGACAAATCTGTCTTCTTAAGTTAATGTCCTGTATCAACAATCAGACAGATGCTTGAATGGAGCACTGGTTTAATGGAGGCGTATTGTGTTGAAAAATGACAAATGCTCTTCGCTCTTGTCACCATCTTGTTGAGTTTGGACCTATCGATTTTGAAGCGGGCTATAACCTTGAAGAGTTTCTCCTGTTGGTGTCTGGGAGCATTGTGCCGAGACAGGCTGAATATTACATTGCATCTGTGCTCTGTGTGTGTGGGTTTCATGCGGCGGCGAATTTCGTGCCTGAACTTCGGAATAATCAAGGTTAAAGTTAAAGGCAACTATGTAAATGTCATACTAATGGCAGGAGGAGGAAACAAATCTATGCAGCTCCTTATCATGGTGTGCATGTAAAGACGGTAAAGGAGTGAGTGAGCATGTCTAAATTATGCAGTCGGCTCTAATGAGTGAAATCTATTTCACCCATACACAGTTCTTGGGTGAGGGAAGGAATAATTTGGCTCTGAAATGCAGGCTCACTGCCATGCCTGCAAGCAAGTGTGAATACTCTGGAACTTAGCTATCAGTTAATTCAGGTGCTAATGGCAATATAATTGGTGGAAGATCTGCTGCCAGAACACTTGGTCATTAAATGTGAAATGATATATTTCATCCGAGGTGGTAGTTATAGCTATTGTGTGTTAAAAGAGAGTACGGAAAAGTAAAAGTGACGTCTAATAGAACGGTTAACCTTTAACGGAGCGTACATGGGCTGATCATGCAAGTACACCAGCGTGGCATTTCTTACAGTTTGTCCTCATTACATTATAAACTGGCTTTTTATTTACACATGCATCCTGCTGATGGATAAGAATATCTCTTCTGTCATTTCATTGCGGTCGTACTTGATTGGAAACTGACTCTCTCAACCCTCAAATGTGATTTTGCACACGGTACTCCTGAGGGAATCTGCATGTGAAGGTGGTTATGACTGCTGCTCGGCGAGTTGAAATGAAAGAGTCTATTTTTAATTAGGATTAAATACTCTCATGAGGATTAATTTTGTAGTACCTTTATTAGTGCAATATTTCTTTGTTGTATAATCTCTGTGCATCGGTGTAGCAGTAGTGGATCAGTGGTTAAGGGTTTGGGCAACTAAGTAGAGGCTTGTGATTTGAAGCCCCAGATCTGGCAAGATGCCAAGGCTCGAAACTCTTTCTGCTTTCAGGGTCAAGATCAGACCTTTTGCTCCAGCCTAACATCCTACAAGTTGGAAAACAAGAAGAATTTTTTTAATGTACTATAAAGGGCTTTATCTTGGGTATAAAGAATCAACGGTGATCCTGATTTATCCTTTATGCTCAAACACTAAGTTAGCTGGGATAGGCTCCAGGGCACTTGCAACTCTGAGCAGGATAAACGCTAGAGAATGAACGAATGAACGAATGAACGAACGAACGAACAAACGAACGAAGGAACCAACGAACGAACGAACAAACGAACGAACCAACGAACGAACCAACGAATGAACGAAAGAAACCAACGAACAAACCAACCAATCAACAAACGAACGAACGAACGAACGAACAAACGAACAAAAGAACGAACAAAAGAACGAACGAACCAACAAACGAACCAACAAACCAACCAACCAAACAACCAACCAAAAAACGAACGAACAAAAGAACGAAAGAACCAACAAACGAACCAAACAACGAATGTTGTACTTTTTGTCATCCAGCACTTTCAAACATGGAGTCAGTTTATAGGCACTTCATTTAGCCCAAGCGGAACAACCTCATAAATGATAAACAAAAGAGAAGGATAATTTGCTTTATTGTAAAGTACAGTCTAATTGGATTCTGTTACATATGACTTACCTAAGACACAGAGCTTGCTTGAGGTAAATGCTCCATTTCCCTGTTTCTCAATCATGGAAATAGCGTTTCCTGTTTATGTCACATTTCCGATAGACTGGTGATGAGGAAATATTAAAACTTTTGCTGTAGGAACACATTAAGCCCGGCTTGTTATGACAAACCTTCATTTACTGTAGCACAACAAAATGTAAATACTGCACTAGTTTGAATTACCTTCAATTGCTAATATGGTTTGGGATTGACTTTACATCCTGACTTACATTTTAACTTACGTTTAACTCAAGTTCCAAAATGTCCAATTTGACTCGTCTGCGAAAATTCATTTGAAATTTGAAATGTCTAATGATACATTCCAAAAGAGGCGTGGTCACCATATTTACAAGATCATATATAATAATTCAGAATTTGTCAAATGACATTTCTGATAGCTTTTAGATCAGATTTCTGATTATATCTTCAATAAAATGGAAGCTGTGGATATATTTATGACATTTGGGATTACAAAGTATTGTAGAAATATATTGTGTACACATGAAAATACAATTACAAATACATTTGTATAAAGGATAGTTGTTTTTTCAAATGTTTTTTTTTCTTTTCTCTAGTGTCTGTTGATACAAACTTGGTCGAACAATGAAAAATGTCTGGAATGTCTCAATATTTTCCATCATTGGAATTAAAAGGCCCAAACACTGTTCCAGCATGACAATGCCTCTGTGTATAAAGTCCCTGAGCTCGATGAAGACATGGTGTGTTATGGTTAATGTAAAATAACTCAAGTTTCCTGCACAGACCACTGACTCTGACTTAACCCCACTGAACACCTTTGCGATGAACTGGAACACCGACCGCTTCCTAGAACCTCCTCATCCAACATTAGTGTCTGATTTCACTCCTAATTTTGGTCAAGTTCAAGTTGGAACATTTTGTGGCTGAATGAGCAAATCACCAAAGACACTCATTACAATCAACTGGAAATTATCCATAGCAATTCAGAGATTATTATAGTAGGAAGCGTGAGACTAAATCTAAGCTTTTTTTCCCATACAGTGTAATAACAAAAAGCATTAGCCGCAGTATAGTAGCTAGTTACCTCTAATTAATCCTTTTATGATTCAACCTCGGAATTCTCACATAAAACTGTGCGCATACCGTACACTTGTTTTCTGATGGTGAAAGGCTCCTAAAAAAGGTAGGGTTGCCATTTTTGTTTGTCCCATTTTATTATCTGCCAGCATTCCATATGTTTTGTTATAAGTAACCGCTAAAGGGAAAAGTTTTGGAGTAGAATACATTATATAGATGTTTTGTCAGAAGAAAAAGCTAGCTAATTGACTCGTTTACTCCCTACTCATTTGACTCATTAGCAGTCTAATTATGAAGTTGCCCTTTACATACAGCAAAGCTGTCTAACTCTGCTACACTTCTTCGAGAGAACAGCAATGCAGCACAAGTATAATGTCTAGCAATATTTACAAAATAACGCAATATCATTATATAATCATAAAAACTTTATATTTTGCATTCATTTACTAGTAGCATGGAATCAGTCGGTGACCAATATCAAAATATTAGGAGCATTTCATTTTTCAAGATTGTGTGTTTTCATTGTAACCATAACCGTAAGTGAATATGGGATAGAGTTCAAATCCTATGTCAGTCTTCCCAAACTGTAATCACACTTCTACAAACAGATTTAGAAACTATGACTAATCGGATGATTAACGATTGGACTAATATGTTTATCTTTGTTGTTTTGCATTTAAGCTGTTTGCTGAATGGAAACTTGAAGTGGACACACAATATTTTCATCTTTGTAGTGATTATTTTGCCAAACTAAAGGGTGAATATAGTTCAAGTTCAAGTTCAAAGTTTATTTCTTACATGCATATCATCCATAGTACAACATGCAGTGAAATGCTTTAACGACTGACCAAACGTTTGCTGTAAAAAGGAGTGAGAGAGAAGGAGAGAGAAAGTGTACAAACGGTACAAAAGTTACATATAAATAAAATATATAGAGTAAATAAACTAATTGCAAAAATGTACATCTATATGTGAAATAGTTTAGTAATATACAGTGCACATATACATTATGTTCAAAGTTCAGTTTATTGGTCACATGCACATCATACAGTGAAATTCTTTGATTCCGCATATCCCAGCATACAAATTTGAATGATGGGGTCAGAGCGCAGGGTCAGCCAGAACAAACAGTGCCCCTGGAGCAGGTTAGGTTAAGGGCCTTGCTCAAGGACCCAATGATGGTAGCTTGCCTGGTGCAGGGCTTGAACCCCTGACCCGCTGATCACTGACCCAGAACCTTATACCATTGAGCCACCACCAAGCTTGGAAATTTGTGAATTTGCTTGGAATGTTCAAATTGTGCATCTGTGTGTGCGAAAGGAAAATCCAAGAAAAGATGCCTGTGCATATGTGTGAGAGTCCTGTTGTGTGTGTGTGTGTGTGTGTGTGTTATGTGATAGAGTTCTGGTTGAGGGCCTGGTTCCAAGTGTGTGGAGGTTATGATAGGACAAATTGTAATTGGTACAACACATACAGATGTGATCATGTGTCCTAATTCTTTTGTCCATATAGTGTGTCTATGTATTTGAGTAGTATATTATTAATGAACAATAACTAACATAGAATAAAACACTTGAATGTTGGAAATATTTTGAAACTTTACACACTGGCTTGAGATCAACGCTGTATTATACCCAAGTGTTCTCAAAGTGCGGAGAATTACGTGATGTCACTCTGAGAAAAAAAATGATATCAAAATACAGAACTGCTTGTCAAAAGAACACGTTTCTTGTAGCTTTAAAGGATGTCTTTCAAATGGGAAGGCGGGGTTAATGTACCTTTAAAGCTCATTTATTTCACCACCACTATTACTTTCCTTTAGATGATGGGAAGCTGCATGATTTATATTTCTGGATAATAAAATCTTGAGATTGAATTTGCAGTGATTTTAGGAGTCAGTGGGAGTTAAACTGCCAAGTCTGAATAAACCCAGTGTAAAAGACGTTATTATAATCAGCCTAAAAACCAGACCTACATGTTAAAAATGTCACCACGTGTCAGCGTTTCTTATGACACATCACAAATAATGACATAAATAAATAATAGCTATGAGAATGATTAACCACAGCAATGATGCTCAATGTAATCTATTCGTACCTTGTCTCTCTGGTAGTGCTTGTTGATATAAACGATCATAACCTCAGTATTATGACTACATCATTAATGTAATGTGTGACAAATATCAAGCTTCTAAGCACTAGAAGCGATGTGAAGCAACTCAGTGTGGGAATTTGTAGCTCAGTGGTTAAGGTGTTGGACTGCTGATCATAAAATCAGGGGTTTGATTTCCAGCACTGCCAAGCTGCTAGAGCTGGGCCTTTGAGCAAGGCCCTTAACTGCTCAGTAGTATAAATAAGATAAATGTAAGTTCAAAGTTTAATCGTCACGTGTACATAGTACGATATACAGTGAAATGCTTTGACGACTTACTGGAAGTTGTCTGTAACTAGAGGTGAGGGAGAAGGAGAGAGAAAGTGTACATGAGGGTTGGTTGAATATAAATACTATATATACAGTAAGTACAGTAATTACAAACTAGAGAGTAAAGCTTGTGTACAAAGTTTGAGAGGTTGGCTTGGGAAACTTTTGTTAGCATTATGCTAACATGATTAGCATGTTTGCAAACATGATTACCATAATGCTAGCATGACTTTAGCATGAGTCAGCATTTAGTGGCTGCTAGCTTAGTCCAATGAGGACAACCCCAGTCTCACAGTCTGATGTAGAGATATAGGGTGTTTAAAAGTTTGTGACCCCTATGTGAATCCAAACGGAATTTTCCGAGTTTTCCGGGTCATTTGTCGGCAAACCTTAAGTCGGATCAGTCTAAACATAGTGTCTGAGTTTGGTGGTTGTACGTTTAAAACTCTAGGAGGAGATGCGTTTAGAAAAAGGGTCTCAGAAGAAGAATAAAAATAATAATAATAAGTTTAGAAAGGATTTCAATAGTTTGGCTTGATTCTCAAGCCAACCTAATTACAAGATAGATGTGCGTCTGCCAGATGCTGTACATGTCAATTACCTGGCAACTCCGGTAATATCACTCAAAAGCAAAAGTTTATTGGACCCCCCCTCCATCATGTCAGTGCGCTTTCTAAACATCCTGTTCCACATGATGGCCCATTAGGGGGCTTTGTGCACAGGGGCATTGTCATGCTGGAAAAGTGTTTGGGCCTCATAGTTCCAGTGAAGGGAAATCTTAATTCTACATCCTAGACAAATGTTCGCTTCCAAAATTGTCCATGTTTATTCCCCACTTTAAACCTGAATGGAGGTGCCCAGCACTGCACACTGCATAATTATCAAAGCCAACAGCGAGACATGACCTCCTTCATATCACTTCATATCACATATCACATTCTAAAGTTGTTTTTGGATTAAGAATCCAGCGAGTGAGAATGAACCTTCTAATGTAAAAATAACTTCATGATATTGTGTAGATAGTGACTCATAATATTAGTGAGCCAGCTTGATATCGTGTTATAACCGAGACATAGGTTTAATCAGGGCTGTTGTTCACAGAGCATTGTATTACACTCGACGCAGTGCACTTAGACGTAGGGAGGTGACCGTCACCGGAAGCAAAGTGAGTCAGGGAGATTGACGGCCTCCTGCAGGCTATTTAAAATGTAAAATGGCTGGTGGAATAGTTCTGCTGAGCAGTGTTGTGGTATTTTCTGTAATAGCAAGAACCCCAATGGGATCCAAGTGCATCGATTTTCATTTAAGAGTGTGTTTTGCCCACAGTAATTGCCCTGCACTAATGTGTTAGTGTGCAGTAAACGGCTCCATTAGCATGGGCAGGAAATGAGCGCTAGCATCCTCCTCTATCTACTAGCGCTTTATTCCTATTAGGAAGTGGGGCTATGTATAATAGGAAAGCTCGCACCAACATTGTGTGAACGTATGTGTGTGTGTGTGTATGTGTGTGTGTGTGAACTTGTTTCCACAAATTTATGAGGACACAAATTTGTATAATGATGAGCATTTCACTTGTATTACACCATAAGCATGTTTTATGGGGACATTTCACGAGTCCCCATAAGTAAAATGGGATTAAAAACATAGTAAACAATGTTTATGTGGGTGTGTGTGTGTGTGTGTGTGTGTGTGTGTGTGTGTGTGTGGTTGATGTGTAGGTTTAGGAGTAGGGGTAGGTGAGGGAGATTGAATGTACAGTTTGTACACTATATAAAAACTATTACACTTATGGAATGTCCTCACTAAGATAGCAAAATGTGCGTGTGAGTGTGTGTGTGTGTGTGTGTGTGTGTGTGTGTGTTTGTGTGAGTGAAGCAAGGGAGGGCAGATGGGGGGCAAACGGAGGGGTTCTGTGATGCCTCTGTTCATGTCCGTGATTGAAATTCCAGCCACAGATCTGCAGTTCTGTGCGGTCTCCTTTCATCTTCACTTTGTACTGTCGCAGGCCTACACACAGCACACGCGTCGAATGCATACACACACACACACACACACACACACACGCACACACACACACACACACACTTTTAAAACGACAATATCTTCAACAGAAAGAGAATCCTACGAAGACTGCGGTTCCAAATCAGGTTGCCAAGTTTTTCAAGGTGTGTCCTCAAGGAGAGGAAGGACATCCACCTGATTAAACATTCACGTAAGCGATAATTAGCGTATGTGATTAATAACACAGCTGAATACAGGAACGTTTAGGCAACCGTACAAAAAAATAACTGCTTGATAGAGCATCGAATAAAGGATTTTAAAACGGCTTTTATTCATTTATGCAGAGAGTTCTGCAGAAAACAGTTAAATGGTTAGTAGGAAAATATCTCCAACCGGATGAAGCCAATTCTACCGTCGGTTACACATTGTATAATACTACACAAAGACTACTCTCTTCTGTTTGCTGTGCTTTTATTTTGCTCTAATGGCACTCATTTTGATTTGTTATTACATTCAGAGTTCGGCGTTGAGACAAAGGAATTCCCAATGCAGCTATTTTGTGTTGTTTTCTACAGCTAAAATTAACTGTAGTCTGGCATTGTGGCACAGTATAACTTGTGCTTTATACATCATACCGAGAAACAAATATTATGCAGCTTCTTTGGGGTTTTACAGTAAGAGAATAATACATATTTGTGCATTTTTTTAATGATGAATTTGTGTTTCAGTTGCAATTTATTAGCACACTTTTCTGACATAACTGACATCTGGAGACGGCACGGTGGCAGAGTGTTTACAAGTCCTGCCTCACAGCAAGTAGGTCATGGGTTTGATTCCTACCCAGGGTGCTTCTGTGGGGAGTTTGCATATTCTCCCCATGCTTGTGCGGGTTTTCCCTGGATACTCCGGTTTCCTCCTGCCTCCAAACACATGTGATTGGGTTACTGCTCTAGTCTACTTTAGCTACTCTAAATAGTCCATAGGAGTGAATGTGTGTGTGAATGGTTGTGTGTCTCTAAGTGTTAGTCCTGTGATTAACTGCTGGTTGTACAGGATGTACCCCGCCCTAGCTCACACACTAGGTTAGCTGGGATAGACTCCAGCGCCCCCCATGACCCTGAACAGGATAAGCGCTACATAATGAATGGATGAAAACATGAACATCTGGAAACATTTCGTTGTAATTGACTAGCATGGCTGGTAGACATCTTATTATCCATTTATAAAAAGGCTCGTCATTGATTTAAATAGAAATTCCGGTAATGGACGTAAGCTTCCATGCTATTACAGCTCAACCATGATGTTTACATGAGTGCATTTTTGGAACTTCTACTTTTTTTTTTATAAAGAGTATAATTTGAACCACAGATGTATTATTTAGCACAAGTTTTCCTTTGATATATATGCGATGCCATTAACAGTGTACTGAGCACTGAAGCTGAAAGTATAATTTGCAACTCATGAACGGCTGTTAATTTAAAGAAAATGCAGATCGAAATGTTTTCGTGCTGTTTAGTAGCATGTAGCTGCCTTCGTATAATGAGCTGTAAGTGTGGCGATGTGGTACGGCAAAGAATATTAATACGGCCTAAAAGTAGCAGACTACGCCACCTTCTTACCAGGGAACAAAGAAATCATCCACTATATGAGCACACAGGTTTACTAGTGTTTATAAAGGGTTAGGGTCCAAAACAGATTTGAAAGAAAGCGGCACGGTGGCAGAGCGGTTAGCATGCCTGCCTCACAGCAAGAAGGTCTTGGGTTTGATTCACGCAAAGGAGTTTTCTGTGTGGAGTTTGCAGGTTTCCCTGTGCTTGTGTAAGTTTTCCTCGGGTACTCCGAATTCCTCCCGCCTCCAAACACATGTGATTGTACATAGGTGAATGTGTTACTCTAAATTGTCCATAGGAGTGAATGTGT